>JAMPIV010009415.1:22500-155427 GCA_024509875.1 Oreohelix idahoensis | reverse complement strand
TTAAAAAAACCCAAAAACAAACACTATTCATTCATATAATTTTAAACTTTATTGATAAACACTAAAATTATAAACACTTTTTAAAAATGACCACACTACCAATTATTATAATTCAATAAATTCTCGATAAAACACTATCAACTTAGTTACCCACCTATATTTTCACTACATCTTTTTAAGCACATAAACTAACCCATCCCTTTAACCTCCTACTAAATTTTATATACACAATAATTCAAAAACTGTCTCACATTCAACAAATCACAACTAACCTTTTATAATCCAAAAACTTACATAATTCAATCCTTACAAACGGTCCCCACCTTATTAATTTAATCCAAAAAAACCAAATAAATCATATAATAATCTGCATTAAAATATTTTTCCCCCAATAATCAAACATTTTCCATCTCATTATAATCAACCAAATTTTCTAATTTCATATTATTAAAACCCTTTATTCCAATATAAAAGTTCCCCACTTTAAATCTAAATAATTATCACTGCACACTCAATTCAGTCTTTTCCCACAACAACCATTTCTTATATTTTCAATTTTAACAACTAAATAATAATTATTTAATTACATCTTACATTATCCAAATATTATAAATCCTCATATTTATTTTATATCCATCATTATCCCCCCCATAATTCTAACCCAACCTCAATCAAGTAACACTAACATTATTCTACAAAACACACTTAAACTGTTCTTGGGGTTGAGCAATTACAGGAGCCTCCACTCTGGTCTTCATGGTTGATATTGAGTTACCCATGTAACCAAAATTTGTCACCTGGTGGTTTGCACCCTCTTTAAAAATATAAAACGCTCGCTCTCCCCCCAATTACCTAATATTTACACAAATTTCCACACATCCTTCGCCAAAATTTCGCACTTTCTATCTGGAACCCAATAGCTCCCCTTGTCTCTAAATTTCAATCTCTTACAAATCATTGCATTACCTTTTATTAATGTTTTAATATTATGTGCTCAAATCTTCCTTCATTTTCACCACCACTCATTCCCTGCTTCATCCCCATTACTGCTAAAAGATATCTGAGATCTTAAATGTACTCATCGGAGAGTGACACGTATTGCAAAATACTGATTTCTTCAATCCATTTTCGTCGTTGAGAATAAGTCCCAGATTGGACCATCAAAATCCCATTTTTAATATTTACAGTCTCTCTCCAAGGTCAGTCTACTGCAAAAACATTACTCCTAAGATCCATCAGAGAGGGGTAAAAGTTAAATTTCTCATCATGTGGAAAAATTCTCCTGACTAACAAATCTTCATCCCTTGGAAATATAGAGAAATACATCAGGTAAGTGAGACAGAAGAACTTGTTGGTCACCTTGTCCATTGCCATGGCTTCAAGATGAATAAAAGGAACCACATTTCATCATTTGAATATCCATTACACCCCTGTGAGACAGCTTTAAGCACATGACGGTGAAAAAATCAGTAATTCACATTTAAATAACGGTAATAAATCTCAGTAATCAGGAGAGTTGCTTACAGGTTTAAATAATCATTAGCAAGAGGTGTGTTAACTGGACCACCGACCAGGGCATACAAAACATATTGGAATTATGATATGACCGTAAATTAAACTGGGATCATAGACACCCACTCAATTCTGTCTGTATGAAAACAAGCCTATCAACATATTTCGTTTCCTTTTGACTAAGGTAAAAAAGCTTTGAAGGAAAGAATAGACTATAATTTCAGACAGGTATTTGTTGAAGGAAGGAGATATTTAGTTTCGCACACAGTGACATCTTCGTATATATAAGTTGTCCGAACTGGTTCAAAAGTACTTTAGGAACGGGCCCTCTGGAGAAACAATTAGATTTGTATAGGATTACTAGGAGAATATGAAACCCCTGCCCTATTACAGAAGGGAGACAGGTGGGATCCATTTTAACGAATCCGGATACAAGTAAAGTTGTTAGCACACAGGCTAGCAAAGCTAATCTTATTTCACTAAAACAGTTGGGATACTTGAGTTAATGAATAACTCAACACAATCACACCAGATCATGGACTCTCGCAGTAAGCATGTATCAACATCTCCTAAGGATCCAGACCAAAAATAAAACGGTTGGATGTAAACATGCCGGAGGAAATCGTAAAATGAATCCGATCGATAGTTGCATCTTTGACTTCACCAAGTAACCTATCCCTAATTGTTTAATACAATAATCTAATAGCCAACGATTCTGTTCATACCCCTCCGAAGATTTTTTGCAAATCACCCTAGGCTTATTTAAAAAATTGTCCCATCCTTCCAAACAAAACCCCCTTGAGGAAATATCTCTAATGTTATCTGGACATACATAATGGCATCTTCTAAAAAACTGTCACCATTCCTATATCGTACTGGTGAAATAGGGTTATTCCAAAAAGGCAGTTATTAAGACAAAAGCAGTCATTTTAATATAATTGGCGACATGTTCTTCAGCTAACATATAACCGATATCAAATCTTACTCATCCAGATAAAATAGTATACAGTACCACTGATTGCAAACTCATTTCTGAGTAGTGCTTCTACTCTGGAACATGGACACCCCCAACCTTTCCCGACATAAAAAACCTATGATAGCACCCCTACAGCAGCACATCCTAAAGTTCAAAGATTTGACTACTTAAGCATTTATAACTTTGTTGTATTTTCAGGAAGCTAAAGGACTCGGAACATGGGATGTTCTGTTACACTTAAAATTTGAGGACGGAGTCATGCAGTCCCTGTGAAATAATTCTAATTTAATTCTTCCACAAGTATATTATAAATTACGCATGAAATGTAAAGCCTATTTCCAAATAAGGCTTACAATAAAAGCTTCGAAAACAAGAAGCAATTCGTTAAAAAGAACATAGCTCGTCAACAAGTGAGAATAACAATCGAAATTAACAGCCCCCCTTAAGTTTGATCTACTTCGCAGTCCAGCAAATTGGATAAAAAAAAAGCTCAATTCTTCTAATTAACGTTGAGTATGTAAAAAGCCTACAGCATAATATCTACTAATCTCGCTTCTTCCAACTTCGAATGAAAAACCTGTGTCCCCCATGCCTTTCTTATTGAAAAACTATTGACTATACGCTAAGATGATCAAATGAATGCGATCACTAAACAATTAAATATTTCATTCATTACCATATTTATACACGACGGCTGTAAAACTATGAAGTCGCCTAGATGTTTCCACCTGTAGGAGAGTCCGAGATTAACGAGATTTCGACGGCTGGAATTGATCATGTTAATAGTCGGCGCGAGACATTTACCATTAAAAAAACTAGATACCGAGTTTCCGATTAATGGTAAAACCGCAATTCCACGTTAAAAGTAAACTCCTTGGCTTAAAAATGTATCCCATGGATAAAATACAAGTTTTGCGGGACTTGTAAGCACTAAGCTAATCTCGTTTGTCCATTGTCTTAGTACGACGCAATCAGTTATTTCTTTTTACCAATTCAGTATATTATCGTCCTTACCACTATCCTTCTCATTTTGTTAATTTCTAGGTTTTAGCGCGGTACAATGCCGATGTTAACAAAAATTGCTTAGTAGGAAAATGTGTAATTTTCTGGTCTGTGATTACAGACTACGTCATTTTACGCTGAAAAGTTACAAGAAGGACAACTCACAATATGACAAAGGGATAGAAATGTGAAACCCTTTTTTCCCTTTTTTTTTTCATGTTGGTAAAAAAAAAAAAATTTTATGCTTGAATAACAAAATATTACGACTATCTTTGGAAAAGCAGAAACGAAGACATTTTTATTTTTGAATAACGATTTGTTAACAGCAATGTAGCTTCGCTTTAACTTGGTCTTTATATACTTATTGTAACGGCAGGACCCCTTGTGTAAAGACTTCCCAAAGAAAATATTTTATTGTTACGACTTTAGTATGTGTTGATAAAATTAGTTTATGAGTCGCTTTTATATAATGTAATATCATCGGGGTTAGCCCTCAATAGTGACAGTTAAAGTCTGCACCTGGGACAGCATGGGCTAACTAATCTATTTAACTGACTCGATTAAAACAATTTTTTCTTTTTTATTAGCTATACGGTGTTTGAAAAAACATTTTACGTCGGTCCCCAAAAATAATGTTAAGTACCCTTACCTCCATTATTAAACTTATCGCATATTTGAATGGCGGGTGGGCGGGAAAATGGAGTATTAGGGATCTAAAAACACGTTTAGCTTGGGACTAGCAGTTAATACTTAGTTTTCTGTTGTTATGGGAAAGCGAATAGAAAAGGATCTTGGTACTAGATTTTGAAAACATGGGTAAAAACATGGCATGTAGGTTTAGACCCCCCCCCATTAAAAAAAGATTGGTTATACAATGGCCCCCCCCCCCCCCCTGATTGGTTAGATAGGCCAATAGATAGGTCTAAATTCAAGGGTGTCTTGATTCCGGGCGCCAACTTCTCTGTAATAAACCGATTAAGAAAGAAACAGTTTTATGCCGTCAGAGCACAACGTGCATATTTTTTGAATCTAAAATATAAAAAGCCTTTCCCTTGGGGGACACTGAGGGAGCCGAGATCAGAACTGGAATATTTTTTGTGCCTATTCTTTGCCAGTCGAGTCGAAATCGAATACCGACCGTTCTATTTTTGCCCCGACTGGATATGGTGTCCAAAGCTGAAAATATTTGGGATATCTTATTTAATGATATATATATGATATTTTTTAATGAAATATATTGATGATGTGAATTGATGATTTATTGCTATTATTATATATATATAGATATATTGTGTGCTAGTATATATGGCCATACTATGAGGGGATATATATACCTACCTATATATATATGCTCCCCATACTGATATTTATGTAGTAGTCGTGATTATATATATATTATATACTGCTGCATGGGATTGCCTATATAAGATTATATACTATACCTGATATACTAATTCTAGCAGAGCTAGTGTTAAGCAATCAATTAATTAATCATGGCAGATTCTTAGTATAGCCGACCAAAAGACGGCGGTAGCATTAAGGCATTAGGAACCAGTGCTACTCCAGGTGTAATTCGTTGTGACGCCAACTGAACCTCTTCAGTCTCTCTGGCGCACATTATTTAGCATGCCCCCAACGTTCTTCTTTCAACTTACTTAAGGTGGTTTGGTTCTGAGTTGTTTCTTTGGTGGAAATCGCCTTTTTTCCGTCTTACCTCAGGAACCCAATAGTGGAGCGCCTTTACTTTCCTGTAGAGTACAAACCTTCTTGTATTCAGTAGTGGTGGTCTATTCTGTTTGTCATTGATAATTCGGCACATTTAGGACATGACGTACTGCCGATATTTATTAGGCTGGACAGCATACGTTACTTCTTTTCCACCTTAGCGGACCAGTGAGGGAGACTCCAGGACAACTTCATTGAGTAATCGAGCTTGGGGAGTCTTTTACTGCCATTCATTTGTCGATGATTATGTTAAGTAGGTGTTTTGCCTGTGAGCTTCAGGAACATGTATGTCGTTCCCCCTCCCCCCCCCCCCTGATGTTCAAATTGACAGTTTTATTTGTAGAAGATTGGTATATCGAATGTATGTCAATTGCGGGAACTGATGCACACTTGGTGTCCCAATGGGGTAAAGGACATCTCGCCAGTCACGGATGTTTTTGTTTACTATGGATATAACATTTGCTAGATTGAAAAAACTGGACAACGAAGCTCGCTTGTAAAAACTTGGTGGGTATGTCTTGTCCAAACTTAACACATAAGATTAAGGAATAATATATTTTTTCATTATTTGTCAAGAGTAAATTGATAAACTGTGTACATACACTTGTATAGAAAAATATTGATTGTTTGATTCATGGTTCATGTGTAGCTTGAATCCCAGGGATATATCTCTGTGTACAAAGAAATTATAACTATATTTAAAACAATTATATTTTGACTTTTTCAAACTGGACTCTTTTAAGATAGTTTCTTATAGAGTGTTAACATGGTGTTGGTTGGAGTGGTCACAGTGTTGTAAAAAGTGCTGTGGAATAAAATTAAATTGTTTTATCTGTCTGTTGTTGTTGTGGACTCTACACTTCAATCAGTATACATACCCTTAGGAATTATAACGTAGTCATCACAATTATTCCAGAATATATTCTGACTGTGGTTTATTACATATGGTGGCAGCAAGTAAGTTTATCTGTAAAAAACATACCAACCTTAGATAAACCAAGTTACCTTCCAACAAGTCCTTGATCTCAGTCAAGTACACTAAGTCCCCTGTTGATATTTATAAAAATCCCACTTTAACCACAGGTCACACTAGGGATGAATGTGGTCAGCATCAACGCAGGCCACCTTAACGAGTTGCTCTGGTACCCAAAATTCGCGAAGCTAGGTCGACCCGGAGCCGTTAGCGGTCTAAAGAAAATCCCCACCTTCAAACTGGTGAACTTTATATATCATTGCACCATAATTTTGTTTTGGGCCGTAACGCGCCATGATAGATCGAAGTAGAAAGGGACTAAACAGTTATATTGTTAGATATAAATATGTTATTGTAAATTTGTTAACAACCTCGTGTAATTCCCGGAGATCTCTGAAGAGACAAAGAAAGGATAAGCCAACAGCATCATCAGGGGGGAAATGTTCCTTCCAGGAACGACTTAATGTGAGGTTGGGCAATGAGGTTTGCCAGCCTCCCCCATGTAAAAAACAATTAAGCCTATAGAAAAAACCACTGTTTGTAAGAGCCAAGTGAATGCTTGGTGCAGGGTCTGTAAGGGGACCGCTTGTTAGTGATGTGGACACCATGCTCATAAGGGAGCGCAAAGTAAAAGGTATGATATAATAAAAATTTGTAAACAGAAAAATGAATGGATCGTCTTCATTTAAACACATTAGCGCAGTGGTTAGGTGTAATGGTTCCTTGCTCGGTGGTCCATGGTTCGGATCCCAGTTTGCGGGTTGGGATGTTTTTAGACCGCAGACGGCTCGGGTCGAACCCAGCCATAATTGCAATTGCGGTACCAGAAAAACTCTGGAAGGTTAAGGCGGCCGGCGGGATGCTGGGACCACATCGACCCCTAATGTGCGGGATGGTCAGAAAAATTAGGGCCTAACACCGTATTCACCAATTATTGCTCAATAGGCGGGTTTTTAAACGTGATCTTTACATTTTACCATTAATCCCATCATTTCAATTTCTGTTTGTTCTTTATTTCCCACGTGAGTGTTTCCATGCCACTAAAACTTCTTAACTTTTTAACAGCGAAAAGTCAATGTAAAAACTATGTGGAAAAGATACTGTCAGGCTTCTAAAGAGAAATGGGTATATCTTTTATCGGCATTTAGAGATGCGGCTTTAACTTATCAGTGAAAAATGCCACAGATTTATATTACGTTGAAAAAAATAAAATAACTAAAAACCAAACCAAAAAAGACAGGATCCGAAAGGATCTGTCATAAAAAGCTATCATATACTTTTATCGAGAGGATGTAATCTTAAAAAAAAAAAAAAAAAAAAAAAACAAGGCGGTCATAGGCACTGGTATTTGGAAAAACAGAAAAATGGAGATGCATTAATATATTCATTGATTAATATTAAAAAATCAGCAGTTCATGTTCATGTTCATGTTTAAAGAGCTCAGTTTTAGATGTTTACTTCTGCCAATGTGGAATTTAAGGGACAGTTAATCACTTAATTTAAATTTAAAAAAAAAATCTAGAGGGTAAAAATAAATAAGCTAGGTTATTAAAAGTCTTTCGGAAGAAAAGAAAAAAAATATCAGGAAAAGATGGGCTATGCACGAAGAAGGTTGAAGGGCACGGCTATACATAAACATGTGTAGAATTATATTGGTCACGTCTCCCTAGGGTTGCGTCAGGTGCACTTCTGATTGTGGTTTGATGGTCTTTTGACGTTGACCACCAGTTTTTATTTTAGTTTGAGCCTTTTGGGAATGGCGGTATAAATCTTAAGAGGGGACTTTGAAGATGTTCATGTTCGTTTGTTATACCGGAAAAAAAGAGCTCGGCAATGGTTGTCGGCACGGATTTATAAATTCCAGCGTTGGACAGATGTAAAAGTTGGGATGTTTGACCATAAATATGGAAAAACGTTAACCTTACATCCTAGAGTATTTCAGACAGAAGTGGGACGAATGTCGAGGGTTGTTCTCACGTGGCTGGCCTTTTTAAAGCATTATATTCACTACTTGGACAGCGCAGACTACGCTGGCTCTTGGCCATGTTCCGCCGCATGGAAGGATTGGGGTCGCATCTCCTGAAAGGATATCTTCTACTGTGGAACAACTGGCATAATGGCAAAAGAACTGTTGGGCGGGACCACAGCTGAGTTTCAGAAGATGTCATGCAAGGAGAGGACATGAGGTGCACATGGGACATAAAAATTCCAAGCAACCTGGGAGGATGAAGCTGCTGGATTCGGCACCCAAAGTGGTCAATGGCTTCGTAACGGGGCCACTTAAAGATTGGGCGGAAAAGAACCTCTCAAGGGCAAGCAAGAAGGAAAACGGTTCAAAAAAGGAAACACTAGGAAAAATAAGGCAGCTGAGGGGCTGTTCACGTCAGGGGCGGTATTTACTATAAGTAAGTTATTGGCCTGAAAGGGGGTTGATTATTATTTTTTTATTATTTTATACCCCCCCCCAATAAAAAAATTTTTTTTTTTTTTTTTTTTTTTTATTTTTTTTATTTTTTTTTTTTTTTTTTTTTTTTTTTTTTTTTTTTTTTTTTTTTTTTATTACGTTTACCTGTCAGTGACGGGGAAGTTAGTCTTAATGTCAGATGTCTTCCTTCATATATGGTAAGACCAATATATTAATGAAAGAGGGGGAATTTTAAGGAGTTACTAGCGGGCGTCTGAGTGGAGGGGAGGAGGAGGCAGGCGAAGAGATTTCTGTCCCTGCCCCTGGATTTCATTACCTAAAAAAAAAATATTTGTAACCCTTAACCCTCATTTATTTTTAGAATTTAGGGAATGGAAACCTTGCTTTTTTTTTAAATGTGCAAAAAGCTGCTTGAGCGTCAGTTATTCGTTATACAAACCGCTGGTATAAATTATGACTTATAAGCACAGGATACACTTCTTTTTCGAGAAGTTTCTGGTGTGCGGCAGAAAACAATTGGGCTCGCATAGTTTTTGAGGTTACTGAAACTGAGGGACAATAAAACAGAATGGGAAACCACTTAGAAACACTCGCCGTGTTGTTCACGGAGGGTATTCAGAAGATGGAAGGACAGATATTACTATTACTTGTCACGACCATGTATTTAGAGGCGGGAACCTAATCATGAGAACATTTTTGCATGGCAACTGGTAAAATCATCATATAAAATTCAACCGTGCTACTGAAAAACCACACTACAGGGAGAACATTGATGCTTTTTATTAGTGTAGGCTTCTGCCACTGGATGGAGGGGCAAGTTCAATTCTGCGCGGCTCCTTAGGAATTTAAGAAGTTGAATAATTGAATGGAATGTAGAAGCGTCACAGTGCAATTATTAATTCAGTGCTTACTTATTTTAATTTGGATTCGTTTTATAGGTCTTCGGGTTTACGTCATTTATTTTCTGTGAATGAGGTGGGGAAGTTACACACATCGGATGCCTTCTCCTTTTTAGGGCCGTATATGGGTAGTATGAAAAAAACGTAAAAGCAATTGTCTGTGGATGGGAAGTACATAGGTATTTTTTTTCTCCATTTTACAAGTACATGGCAATAAGAATAAATTACAAAGTACAGTTGTGGTGGGGGAAGTTACATACCGTCAATTTCTTGTTTTCTCATTCACAGTTCATGGTAATAACGAAAAAACGTACAAGTACTCTGTGTGATGGGGAAAGTTTACATACGGTCATTTCTTGTTTTCTCCATACATGTACATGGTGCAATAAAGAAAACGTACAAAGTACTTTGTGTGATTGGGGGAAGTTACATACGTCATTTTTTTCCCTTCTACAGTTAATGATAATAAGAAAACAGTACAAAGTAATCTCATGTGATGGAGGAAAGTTACAAACGTCATTTTTGTCTTTTCTCTCCTTACAGTATCATGGTAATATTATTTTAAAACTATTATAGTTATTTGTCTTTGATTTAATAAGATATTTATATTGAACAATCCGTCAACACATTTAAAACATTTTTTACTGCATTTTTTATTTTTATTTTTTATTAAAAATTTACATTTTTTATTACTCTTTTATGGGGGGGTTATATTTTTTTATATAACCGAAAGAAGCAATTAATTTTTTTTTTATTGTATTTTTTTATTATAGGTATTTTTTATTTTTTTTTAATTTTTTTTTTTTTCTTTTTTTTTTCTTTCTTTCTATTTTTTTTTTTTTTTTTTTATTTTTTTTTTTTTCTTTTTTTGTGTATTTTCTTTCTCTTTTTTTTTTTTTTTTTTTATTTTTTTTTATAATTTTTTGTCAACAGACGGCAAGGCGATGATAGGCCCAAACGCCTGCCCCCACATGCTTTTTGATGGCTTTTGTGTAACTTGTTACCATTAGTTGCTTTATTTGTTTTCTGGTTATGGGATAGGAAAAATGTCAGTCGGCATTAACAGGGCAATCCACAACATAAGACAAGGACACAAATGTAACCGTTAGAGCCCGAGGAATATAGTGTAACATGACAGACTCTATTATTTGCAATTATAAAGTAAATCCCAAACACCACCCCAAACGGGACCCAAAAATGATGCCTTTGACCCCCGCATGACACTACCGTCCCAGACATGGGGCCCCTAGAATTTCGTGGGGGGCCCTGCCAGTGTGCTATCATACGGGCACCTCAATTAAGACGGAACTTGATGCCTAATAAGACAACGTCCGTAAAAGTAACAGTCTGTGTGGGATCCATTTCAACATCATTTACGCATGGTGTCCAGTACTCAAACTTGGCCAAAAGACAGTATCATTCAATAATACTCCGAAAAGTTTACAGGTATTGTTTCCCCTGGGCCTTGTGAAGTGCGAGGTGTCTTGTCCCCTTGGTATGGGTCAGATACTCATGAAACAATAAATATGCCCCCAGTAACGTACGTATGTGGTGTCTTTCTCAGTGGGGAAGGTCCGACATGTCTCAAATGACTGCCTCCTTAGGGGGACGGGCCAGTGATGGCAGGTTACCCTTTATTTTTCGGTGGACACAGTTTTGCCTTCTTGTAGGCCCGTGACGCCGACCCAAAATATTATGACCTTATAAAAAAAAAGAAAAAATAACGCGCGCACACTTCACACTATTCTTACAGACGGCACATACAACTTTCACCTTTGCACACAACCACTCACGCTACATCCCATACCTACACACTCACACCACCCCACACCTTTTTTTTAATTCCTTTTGAATTATGTAACGTTATTGTTTGGGGGATGTTTTAGGATCTCTTCGCGGGCCCTTGGTTTCACTTTGGTTTCAATTTGAGACATAGGGAGCTGAAATTTTTTCATCAAGACGGACCCATTACTCCATTCCTTGGTACACTTTTTTTCATTTTTAAACTCTCATTGTTTGATGGGGAATCTTTGAGTGACTTACAACCCGGGGGGCCCGCCATACACAAATTAAAGCCGAATTCTGCGTAAACGATCAAAACCAACCTTTCCATTCAATAACGGGAAAATGATCGTTCACCGTGAACATGTCTTACGGCGAAAATTCTTGTTTCTGCATTTTTTCGATCAACCTGCACGACTTTGACCAGATGATGCATGGGTCCATCCAGGTGTATCAGTGTGGCCCAAGATATCCTGTAAGCTTACCACAAACTGGTAACCATATTTATTTTATTCTTATCGTTTTTAAAACGTTATTCACTTTGTCCCCCATTTGTTTCATGTCCTATCTGTTTGAGATGCATGGACAGGATATCTGGAGTCAATCACTTATATGACCACCTTTCAAAGAGCATCTAACTGCACCAATGCTACAATATTCGTCTACGTTGGAACGTGATCATGCTCTGTCTGTGAGGGCTAAAATTAGACATTACTCATTGGACTCTTTTAAATTAAATACACCACAACTTTCCAGGGGAATTCCCCTGGGGGTTAAATAACATTAACAAGAACTATGTGAACCCCCAGTCCATTGCACACTAAGCTTGGAGAAGTCACTTGAACACTCTGGGTCTCTACCGCTCGTAATTTCTATGGCTTTGTACTTGTTTGACTGCATCTCTTCAGAAAGGAAGTCTCCTCTGTGGAACCAGTGTCTTAGGCAGGAGGATAGCTCGAAGATGAGCCTCTTTAACTCTCTGTACGGAGACGTCTTTCTCCTCTCTCTACCTCCATAATTCCTAAATGTGAGAAGCCTCAGAACCTGGCAGTTCTCAGTTTTTTATATGGCTCTGCCATAGTTGCAGAGGAAGCCCCCTTGGACGGGCAGGGAAAATGCAACCAGTATTGCCACGCTCATTTACTCCCCGAGCTCTTAGTGAGACCAGATGTTTACTCGATCCTTTTAAAATGCAAAGCCAAGCCTGGGAGCAAAAACTGGGGCTCATGACTCTTAATAATCAACACGTTTCATTTAGAATGGCAGGAAAGTAAAGGCCGTTAGGAAATCAGCCTAGATCTACAGTTGTATGCATAAATACCGAAGGAGTCTTTCAAACGTTGGTATTGGCTGCTAAAGCAGGCGAGCTCTCTCTCTCTTCCTTCTCAGCAGCGCTAGTTTAATACACAACAACAACAACATATCCTGTTTTTCTTTACACATTAGGTCCGTATTTCAGCAGAGTGGGACAACATCAACGTCCTGTGCAGGATGAGGTACTTAAGACAATAGACATTAATCTACATGTTACTCATGGGAGCGGACTAGCAATTGAAGTAATGATGTTGTCCAGAGAAATTGTATGAACTACATCTTGCATTAGTGTATCTGCCATAAGTCAGCATGTAGAGATACTGCGTAGGATGATGTGTCGTTGTTAGTTGGGACTTTACTTACCCAACTAGGTCGCAGTTCATCGAAGAGGTTGGGGAGACTTGTTTAACTTTAATCCCACCTACCCTTTTCCTTCTAACTGCTCACAGAGCAAAATAGTAGGTATCATACCATTTACAGGCTGGGGTAAGACTGGAAGCGTGTCATGATTTCTACTCCTTCGGGAATCAGCAAACCCTCGTTACCTTTGACCAGCGAGAGACCAGCATGCTTATCCGTTCTATGTTCAGTCAAATCATGATAAATTGAGGCCCTATAAATTTCTTCACTACCAAACGCCTATAACAGTAGACTAGATCTGTTATTTTCAGAGCGAAACGGTTGTAAGGACCAAGGGTGTCAGACGGATAAAGCAACATCACGTTCTTTAAGTCCATACAACAACATCCACAAAGTCCCATACCCAACAGCAGGGGCAATCTGTCGACATCATTGAGCCCACCAATTACGGAACAATTGTGGATTAAGAAAAACGCAAAACTTCAGCTTCCCACTACGGCTTCACAGCTTCCCACTACGGCCTTTCACAGCTTCCCACTTACGGAATTTCACACAGCTTCCCACTTGTTATGGCCTTACATAAGCTCTTAAAAACAATATATCGCTTTCACCAGCTTCAGCGGAAAGAAAATGGTCAAAATGTTGTCAGCATGCTTTATTTAAACATTTTCATAATATATATATTAAACACAAATCAAAACCGGATATTGAAAACTCAGTTTTAACCTAAATTATCAAAAACGGTACCCCACAGGAAAACAACACCCACCTACGGGCGACATTTCGGGTTTTACCCTTCGTCAGCCAAAAAACAGTTATAAATAAAGCTAACCGGCACAAAAAACTGGACAAGCAAATAATTTAGATAGTTGTTTGAAAGGGACAAATTTACCTATAGAGTACTTTAGACATGCAAAACAACGTAATATCACCACAGCTTAACACAGGATAAAGAGCAATAAAACTAAGCAAAGTAAACATAAAACAGAAAAACTCAAATTAATCGAAGTTCTAACTCAAATTTAACAATTAAACGGAAAATTATCAAATAAGCAGGATAACATTACATTCGACAAGATTATAATTAATTTATTTATTTATTTTACGTGTTCCTTGGTTACATTACGGGCTCTCTGTGCACCTCTCCATTGTCACTGGCGCATTGACACTGTATCCGCTGGCTAGGATGTTCTTCAATTGGTTGTTCGTGTGCAATTCACGTCGTATGACGTTTTTTTTAATACTATTTGATCTAAAGCTATAACTATGTAATCATGTCGTTAAAAACAGCTTTAAAAAACATAGATTATGGAGCAGCATATTAATTTTTAAAATGGATATCAGGAACAGATATTATTTTTAACTTTATGAACCAAATGAAAAACGTTGTTAAATCCTCATTGGGGGACGAAACGTTTTTTCTTCAGCATAAATAACTTAAATTTCCACATCTCCAAATTTATGTGTATTGGGTGAGGAGATTAAAGGGAATGCAGGAAACAAGATAACACACAAAAAACCCATTATCCCCTATCTCAATATTATACCTATTATATATATATATTTATATATATATATATATATATAATTTTTATATATTATAATTTCTATATATATATATAATATGTATATATAAAGTAATTTATATAAATATATATAAATTAACATTAATATTCTATAGCATTGTTATTATTAAACAACTTGCCTAAAAGAAAATAAAAAGAAATGTATCATAAAAATTCAGTGAAAAGTGAATGAGTTAAGCGGGATGTATTAACTTCGCACAAGCATTATTCAACGGTTTCGTACGCCGTGAATGTTTTCCAGAAATAAGGGTTGATGTAGTTGGCAGTGTCAGGCATTAACCGTTTGTATGGCGGAAATGCACAAAACTTTCTTACAGTTATTCTCAGGGCAGCAATGGAATGTACAATGATGTCGATTAATTTTGAAATTGTACGTTACAGTAACGAGCTCATTTATCTTGATTTATATTTCACTCCATCAAGACTTAATTGATATTAGGCCTCTATCGAAGTTTTTTATTGTTAAATGCACTCGTAGGTATGATCGCCACGTGAGTTTCAATTTAACCTTAAATGACAACTCCTAGTAAGCCGATCTGATAAAAAGTAGCAGGGGGTCTTGGTCAAGGTATGGTTTAAGGGGACTGCTCGAAAATTTCCCAAGAAGCCAATAACAAGTGTTATCTTGGCAGTCCATTACAGAGGACGAGACCTCTGAGCTCAAGGACATGTTGTGAAATAAAATTCTGTTAACCCCTGAGCTGGATCCTCAATTGAACAGCTTGAACACTCACGTCGCTCGTTCTTTCTTCTAATCTCAGGGAGTGGCTAATAAACCAGAAAAAGTTTTCATGCAAACGGTTCAGGGATAAAGTTTAATTGTCCGCAACTGAAGAATGTAGGAGAACAGGGTTTAGGGGTTAAGCTCTATTTTGACATCGGGTGGGACGACCCCTACCAGGCTGGCTTGTTGTTGGACATCAGTTCATAAGGTTCTCCTGTACACAGACTTGCCGGAAACTGGTTCAGCCATAAACAGTAGAAATTTAAAAAGGCCTATGTAGATTTAATCCTCATAGATGCGAGATAGATAGAGATAGGATAAGAGATCACGATTCAGAGATAGATAGAAATGATAGATAGTCCGGAATAGATAGATTTAGATTGAGGAAGATACGAGCAAAGATAGATTAGATAGAATTCAGATATACGATAGAATATAGATAGATATCCTAGATTAGATCAGATAGATAAAGATCCTCAAGCTAGATTTAGATTATATAGAATAGATGATTAGGAATAGGATATATAGATTAGATAGTGCGATTAGATAGATTAGGATAAAGTAGATGGTGTAGATATAGATAGATTGTTCTTATAGATTAGATAGATTTCTAGATAAGATACGTAGATAAAGTATTTATAATACAAGATCCCAAATTGGATTATAGATGTCTAGGATAGGATATGACGTAGATATAATTTATAGAATAGATAGATAGATAGATAGATAGATAGATAATAGTTAAGAGATAGAATAGATAAGTTAATAGATAGATAGATATAATATCCTAGATAGATAGAATTAGGAATAGATAGATAGTATAGATAGATAGAATAAAGATAGAGATAGATAGATAGATAGATAGATAGATATAGATAGATATATATAGAAGCTTAAGGAAAACCATTTAGCTAAATAAATGAACATTAAAATTTAACACCTAAAAAAAAAAATAAAAAAAATAAAAGGTTCTGCGGCTTGCGGAAAAGATTTCAAGAATTAAATGAAATTACCTGTACTGGAAAAAAATGTTCAGGAAAAATAGCGGTTGAGAGAAAATTCACCCCCAAAACCCCCCAGAAATGATTCGAAAAAAAAATTTAAGGAAACCAGAACCACAATACAAAGAAAGCGAGGTGAACTGTTACGCAGGACATCTCCACGTAGGAAAGGTTTCTTAGACATTTCCGTGTTCGACTTTGTCTCCACGAGGCAGAATATGTTTCCAGAAAAAGACATTGTATGACTCCTTTACGTCCGGGAATAAAAGTGAATACTAGAATCCATTGTCTCCAGACGCCGAGCCAACCTGTTCTCTTATGGACAATTTTGTCTCCAGATCGTTTAGGAAATGGGATATCTAAATGCCAATTTCTCCCGTGCCGAATAGAAAAATAAATACTAAATTGCTAAACCCTACGTGGGAAAACTGTTACTAACAACATTATCTCCACAGCCGAGGAACTGTTGAACAATGACTCTTGCAGTAAAAAAAATTCCACTCCCAGGGAAATACTGTTATATTAGACATTTGTAAGATAACGCCGAGGAAACCTGTTAAACATTGTAAGTCCAATAGACGATATGTGAGTATTGAACTAGTTAAAGTGGAAATATTAATAATACAAAGCACTAATAGAAACTGTTACGTAACTCATACTGTCCCCAAATTTATACATAGAGAACCACATTGTGATGGACTAACATAGTATCTATTTAATATTATACTATATATATATATTATATATACTATATATAATTATAATATTATATATAATATATTTATAACGGCCCCTATATATTATTTTATATCTATTGCTATACTAAATATTATATATAATATTAATATGGATAATTATATATATATATCAGTGGCGTATTCTTCTATGTGTGCTGCGCCACCATCCTATGCCGAAGGAAAACTAAATAAAATTTAAGCTTATTATTCTAAGGGAGTAAAATATTTCATCTTCTAATGTTCTGCTTTCGGAAAAATCCGCAAACGCACCAGGAATTAACGGGATCTTTTTCCCCGCATAGAATCTACGGAGTATAATTTTAGTTTATGCAGTTTTCCCCAGTTGATTTTTATTCCAAGTGCAGTTTTTATTGGTTGGTAAGAAATCGCCCGATGTTCCTCGGGTAAATCCGAGGTCACAATGCGTGCGGCACGTTTCGGCATTTCAACGTCTGAACACTAGGTATTGTGAATGGGTCAGGGAAGTCTATGGACCAGATAACACGTAAATTACAAAGAGCGAAACATGCGTGCGTTGGTCTGCAGCTCTCGTTGTTTGTATAAAATCGGTTGTGTCCGTCCAGTGTTTTTTTGTGATTAATTATTTGTTTAGTTGCGAAAATGCAGATTAGTGATTACAGTGACAGTAAGTTTTTCAAGGTTTGTTAAGTTAATTAGTATTTCGAGAGGATTTGTTTGACCATATTTACCCCTCAGTAACTTTATCGTTGCGTAATTGAATATAGGTTGGTTTTTAAATATAAAGAGGGGAAGAAGTTAAATTAGTAGGGCGCTCAACATATTTATTTTAATGGTAGCATGCCTCTAGCCTGTTGAGCTCGGCCGGTATCACCATGATCCGCCACTGATTATATCTATGCTTACATGATCTATGTAAGTTTTATTTCGTGTGGCAAAAATGCAGTATGACGTTGAATAGAGAAATAATCTGGCTTTGGCTATCTCCTAATATGCAGGGTGTGATACAGGGCGTTATGATTTCCTGGGTGCCGATAACAGGACCTCCCGGTAATATTCGTGAACGCGCTAGGTCAAAACTGGCTTATGGGAGAGTTCAGGACTGGGTTTAACTCTTGACCTTGAGCGCTCTCTAGTTCAGCAAACTTCCAAATATTTAGGGTCTGCCGTGCTAAAAACCAAATTTTTATTACAGTACTCGTATATTGGTTTAGGTTTTTTTTTTTAAATGTTACTATCCTAGTTTGTAGTTTATTTCTCAAAATTTAGGGTATGGGGCAAACACTGCCCTAATTCTGGACTTCTAAGTTGAAGTCAAATTAACGTGGTCTTGATTTACTTTTGGCCACTCTTGTCAACTCTATTTTCTATTAATTATCTCTCTCTCTCTCTTGCTCTTTCTCTTAATCCTTGCGGGCCTCTCTTCTTCCTCCCTCCGTCATCCCTCTCTGTAGTACATCTGTTTTTATTATGTAGAATTAGAGTTTCTTGTCTGTCTGTTTCTTGTTTTTAAGGACCGTAATTTTATAGGAATTGGTCTTATTGTTGTTTATTGGGTGTTACATTGTACTTTGACAGAAGTTTATGTTAATCTTGACATTGCTCCGTCTAAAGCGCTGAGAAGTCAGGTCGATAGGAAGGACTACCCAACAAAAAGGGCCCTGGTTGCAGTGCCAAGCCATTCCAATCAACGAAACAAAAATAATTCGTGACCGTATGTCAGATTATTGTAATTTACGCTGCTGGCGCAATTGCAATAACAAGAATAACCGCGACTTGTCTAGAACAGGTCCAGGAAAACCGTTAATGTATTTCCCTCGGTCATTGTGAATAGCAGGTGGCTGAGCTGTGTATTATCGCAGTGACTAGCTATGTGTGGGATAGTTTTAGTGACATTGGCTTGGCTATGACTCCGGTCTGGCATTTATATGATTGGATCGTGGTGAAAACTTTTGGAATTTGTGGTTTTTTGATGTGTGTGGTGAAGTGGCTGGACTGTTACCACCTTGTTCAGTTATGGTTTTCATTTACTGATGGTGTTCTATAATGCGGTGCTTATATAGTTTGATTCTACTGGTATTTCCGTTATTCTACTAAGTAACCGCCTGGGGTACAAGAGTATCGGTAGGAATTACACTATTGGTGATGGTAGGGATTATGACCCATTGTGCCGGATAAGAAAACTCGAAACCAGTTATCCCGATTATGGACCAGTTAGAGTAAACCAGTTGTATACGTGGGTATATAACAGCGAGACTAGTTTGTTGTGATATATTAAAGCAGTGGCTTATAGTTAGTTGAGAGGGTACCAGTATGATTTGTAGGCATCAGATCTTTTAAATTTTTTAAAAAACTCGGGTCCGGCCTTGTGATTCTTCAGTCCACGTTTGTGCCCAGGCTTCGCGTTATTGTTTTATTGTACTTAATTCTGCTGAGACTTATTTGAATGTATCTGTTATTTAATATTTAGTGGTCGTTTATTTTGTATTGTAGTTATCATCTGGGTTTAATTTGTGATGTCCGCTTGCTTGTAGTAGAGACATACTTCTAACATTCACCAAGATTTATGGCTCAGTGTTTTTGTGTTGCCCTTCTTTTCGCTTTCCAATATCGCTGGTCTCCGTTTTATTTTTTGGTAGGTTTTCTATTCTTTGTTTTATATATATAACGTGTAGTATTAGTTATTATTGATTGCTGTTGCAGCAGTATTGCATTTTTTTTAAACGAATTTGCAACACAATAGAATTGACCACATGTGCCTCATAGAACTAGGACAGAATTGGCAGTCAGTAGACAAAAGTGTCGCACGCATTTCTAAGCCCCAACGGTCTCATTTACCTGCGACTGATACCTCGATGACCAAGTGTTTTATGAGACATTGCCATAGTCGTCACATACACCACAAAATATTTGTACTGTTTCTCTTTGGCCGCATTCTACATCAGTCGCTACTATCTCTCCATGACAGTGTGTTCCGAGACTGGCGGCGTATTTAGTACGACATATTTTGGGCATTGCGTAGGTAAATACGAGCAGCAATGCCACTTCTTTATTGGCGATCTGTTCCCCCATGTTGATTGTTATGCTTAATGGAAGCTAAAACGGAGAAGTCATTGGTTAGTTAAAAGCATGGAGGGTTTCTTGCTGAGAAAATGAAAGTTGGAGATGTGGGATGGAAACTGAAATCGGCCGAAAACATAGAAACCTAAACGAGTGGAAGTGAAGTGAATGAGTTTGTGTGTAGAGAGAGAGAGAGAGAGACGAGAGAGAGTGAGAGTGAGAGAGAGAGAGAGGAGAGATGAGAGAGAGAGTAACTAGGTCAGGAGGACAGAGAGAGAGGCTGATAAATTTCCTGCGATGTGCCGTATACCATACAGACATGAAAACAGTGAAACTATATAATGCCCCCCCAGTGAAAATTGTTATTGCGATAAAAATACAATACGTTATTGTAGTCGCAATATGAAGGAAAAACGAATTTAAAACAAGACTTTACGTCTGTTATCAGAAGTTTTTGCGTGCTACAATTTAATGGATAGCTGGTTTACTGACATCATCACAAGTTATTTGGTTCTACATGTAGGTTCTAGTTTTATACTAAGTGGGGGAGTTTCGTGTAATGTTCTTGTGTGTTCAGCATCTAATCCATAGCTTCATAAGGTAATTAGATGTTATTAATTCACTTGCAGATTGTATTCGGCACAGTTCATGGATTTTGTGGATATTAGAACATTAAACTAAGCCTTTCTCATGGGTTACAGTGCGAGCCTGGCTTAATTTCCCCAGATTTATTACTTGCTTTACGTGGATGTAGGAACATTTGATTTTATAACCGTGTGACCGCAGCCAAGCTACATTTGTTAAATGGATGACGTGTGTAATAGGGAAAATTACCAAGACAGTTTTAATTGGAGCTAAACTTCCAATTGTTTTTAAGTACATTAGGTCAGTGACTTCTACCCCGCCTGATATGTCAGGGTCCACAAGACTGGACTTGACTTCTGCGTTATTGTGCGAGAATTGCTCTCACAGCGCCGCAGGGCATAACCATCAGCCACATTTCAGTAGCCGCCGGCACAACTACCAGACCCACCGCCACATCAACCACCTCAGCAACGCATCAGCAAGTTCCCTCGAAGCCAACAATAACGGCCCAGCCGGCAAGACGCAACCGCGCGGCATACATCGCAGCTACAGCGAAGTTGGGGACAGTTCCACGGCCCAGAGGTGTCGGGCAATTCTCAGGGCGCACAACATGTTCCTTGAGGTTTGTTTGTCACGTGTGTCACACACTGTCACAGCGTCAGATATGCTTTGTCGCATACATTATTTCACGCACTGTTACGGTCATACTTTTCATTTCACATCACACACCACACATACGTACACAGCCACACAATTCTGAGATCCCACTGCATCTTTTCCTAGAGGTTTTTTCCCTCACTCACATCTTCATAATATAAACTGGTTTAATCACGCTCTGTTACAGCACTACACATGATCATTCACCACTCACCTCACATACTTTAACAGTTCATTTGCAAACTAACACCTCACATATGTTACCAGAGTCGGTACACAGTTTTTTGCATTCTCCGCCACACTTCACATTACTGTAACAGTTCATTTACGCCCACACACCTCACATATTGTTACAGCCACTCAGTTTCTTCGCCACAAATCTCACATACTGCTACAGCAACAGTGAGCTTTTGCCACACGCCTCACACAATTTTACAACCCTATTTCTGAGATCACACAGCATCTTCCTAGAGGTTAGTTCCTCACACATTTCACATACTTTACGCACAGTTACAGCCATGTATTTCATTCGCCGCATACCACTTACAACCACGCCAATCATTTGCATCACATTTCACAACTGTTACAACTTCAGTGATTTTTCACCACGCTCACAGTTCATAATTTACAGCTACACATTTAACTCGTCACTCTGTGATGAATTTACCATGATACAACGTTAAAATATCTACAAATTTAACGATAAAATGTAGGGTTAAAAATAATGCTTAAGATACTAGGAGACATGCTCGCCCATGCCAGCCTTTCCCACCGCCATTTAAAACTAACAAGTTAGACGTGCAGACGAAACGTTTACCCTTTGTAGACGGGAGAGAACGGAGGACACCAAAAGGAAAAATATGACTGAACACGTGTTTGAAGATCGCAAGGCTAAAAGACGCAATTGGTAAGAAAAAAGAAAAAAATTCACGTCACTAGTTGACAGAGGGTAAGGAAATGGACAAAAAAAACGACTTTAGCTCGTGACAGAAACAGTCATTTCTTGGACTTTTACGATACTTGATTGTTATTTGAATTCAGCGGCAATACGCCGTGGAGAAGGTTCTCGAACATATTTCAAAAAAACAACTAACCTCGAAAAAGTAGCTTTTTCTTAATAATAATGTTAGGAATATAAAACCTAGCTAGATTGATAGCCCGTCTTGAGCAGAGAAATAATATACTTTAAATTATACAGACGGATAGATAATAATGAAGATATTGACAAAAGACTGTGTTGTTCATATCAGACGAGCGACTGCACTGTTAAAAAATGTCACTAAATTTTCAAAATTTGCGGCCTTGAGACTCAAGTGCTAAAATCGAGCTGTAATTAAAGAGAGGGGAAATGGTGGAGAATTGTGGCTAAAAATAACTTCGGAGGCAGAAGTGTGTAGGGTACTGCATGGAGGGGTCCAAGAACCAAGCGTGTTTTTTGTATGAAAACAAGTAGAGACAGACGGACCAACAGACAGTAATACATACTTGACTGAGAGCTGACTGAAATTTGACTTTTGGTTGTAGATTTGAAAGTTAGGGGGGGAGTCGATGATTGGATGAATGAAATCATATTGGCAGGACAGAGATGCGCATTTTTGCCATTCGTTACAAAACTGTCCACAGACACAGTGGTGTCGGTAGTACCTGTGGTGTTGTTCCAGAAGATAATACATAATTTTTAGTGGGACGCCATCAGATACACAGCAGCTCAGCTGAGTTTTGCTAGCATTTAACTGTGTTCTCAATTCTGAATTCTGGTAAGAATGAAAGCAATTCTTTTGTACATTTTAATATTTCGAGTGATTGATACTGCCATATCATATACAATGATTACGACAAGTAAGTGCTCGCTCTAGATCCCCAGCCCAAGTTCAGGGTCTAGAGACAAACAAAATATATGGACGCCTACTAAAACTATGAAGGCGGATCTATTGTTGAGATCACTGGAACATATCACCTATCCTATTGACTAGAAGGAAAACTATTGAAACATATCTCAGATGCAAGGTAGTCTTGGGGAACTAGTACTATATGAAAACAACTAGGTAAGATGTACTGTGTGGTCAGAGAGATCTGACCCAGTCTGTGTGTGGTGTTGTTGTGTAGTGTTGTGTGCAGAAGTGGCTCAGTTGGTAGAGTTCTGACACATGCCACAAAACTTTTATTTCAGAATTGTGAGTTTCTGTTTGGCACCGAAGAGGTGCCGAATGCTGTTGTAATATACACAAGCGTGGACCAGTGCAGTCTAACATTGTGTCAGAGCAGCCGTATATTATCCCCCAGCACGGAGAGGAGGGGCCACCAGACTCTTGTACAAGATCGACGCAGTCGAGATAAGTGAGATCTGGCCTGCTGGAAGTTCACCAACTGATTTACCAAACTGAATTTATCAACTAATTCACCATCAAATAAAGACATACCATTGTGGGAAAATAGACCATGTATTCATCCCATAAGTCAATGGACAATGTTTGGTAGTCATAGAGTGGGCGTGATGATGCGGCCCCAACGGTACGTGCAGTATGGGTCTCCTGGGACAATCTAATGTAATTAATATTAACTAGACTTGTAAACATACCTTTGTAATCACACATTCCATTTTATTATGTCATATAATTATGCATTCCATTTATAAACTCCATAATATTTCATAGGTTCTGACCAACAAACGTTTGGATCAGAACAAATAAATTTACCAAAAGATTTAATATTTAAAAAACTAAAACAGCCTGAGTTAGTTCAGTGTGTTATACATTATTTATTATTATTATTATTAGACTTATTAAATATCTGTGTGTGTGTGGGTAATCTACTACAAAACACATTACATTTCAGTACCCTAGACTTTTAACGTAGCTACATTCATTAGAAAAAAAGATATGTTTGAGGTCGTAAGTGGTAGTAAGAAGGGCCTTCTGTAATTCGCATCAACATTTATCTCAGGAGCCTTCACAGCTGACCTCATTCATTACACTAGGTAACATCACCACCATACAAAATACCATCAAATCAAATCCACGACTACAATATTGGGGTCTTGTCCAGGGATAATTAGATAAATCATAAAATATTTACAATCTCCTGGTGGGAGAAACTAAACTAGGGGGGACAAAAATTGTCAAAATTTAAAAGGGTCCCTTAAAATAAAAAAGTGAAAAATCAAAAGTTGGTGAATCTTCACAGCCAGTTAGTTAATTAATTAATTAATTAGAATTACCTGTCATTAAGTAATTAGATTTACCCTGGTCAGTGTTATTTTGTGTGATGGCTGAGCTGGCAAAGTTCAGATCAGCTGCTGTGCTAACGGCGAAGGAAATGGGAATGGATGGTCAGGTTTTAATTCAGTATGTAACGGCTGAATGTGACAAGTATATTGAAAGGGAAGATAGGAGGTTAGCTGAAGAGACGAGGTTACAAATTGAGGCTGATAGAGAATTTAAGAGGCTGCAGATTGAGGCAGAAGAAAAACGACAGCAAAGGGAGGCAGAAGATAAGAGAAGGGAAGCAGAAGAAAAAAGGTTGACTGCCGAAAGGGGGGCAGAAGATAGAAGGTTGCAAAGGGAGCACGAATTACGACTAAGGGAGCTGGAATTACAAGGCCATGCTCCTGAAAATGGTGCCAGCCCTTTTGCCTCAGATGCTGCAGCTAGTCAGGGAGTCTCAAACTCGGCTATGGGGTTTCATTTAGACCATTTTGTTGAAAAAGACGATGACATCGAGGGGTACCTCAGTCGTTTTGAGTTATTAGCTACTACATATGGGTTAGAGAGAGAGAGGTGGAGTTTAAAGTTATCACAGGGATTGAGAGGTACTTCTTATGAAGTTTTCGCAAAAATGAACAGAGAAGACCAAGACAATTATGACATGCTAAAGCAGGCTTTGTTATTAAGATACGAAAAAAATGGTGAATTTTACCGTAAGAAATTTAGAAATGCCAAACTGTTGTCTGGGGAGACATACCACCAATTCTCTGCCAGACTGGAAACCTATTTGGAGAAATGGACTGCTCTGGGGAAGACCCAAGATCTTAAAGAAATGGATCATGATAGAGCAATTAAGAGAGTCCATGGCTCCAGACTTGAGAAAATTTCTCATGGAACAAGGTGCAGAGAGGTTGGGGGAGGTTTTAAATGTCGCTGAGGGTATCAGGCAGCCCAGGCAGAGGTAAGTGGCACTAAAAAGAAGCACATAGAAAATTTTAAAGCTCCACAGCAATTTAATAAATTTGATAACCGAGAACAGGGGTAATAAAGGCAGGACAGGACAAACTTTGATAGGCCAAGAAATGAAATGACTATCGTGACAGAAACTCACAGTTCAATGACCAAAAATATAATGAAAGAAAACCGTTAAACCAAGGAAAAAGATGGTGCAAATGGTGTAAGAAAGACAACCATAACACCGAATTTTGTAGAAGGAAACCTTCAAACATTGCTGCAATGAAGTCGGGGACTCAAAGATTAAAGGTTAATCCTAATGGACAGCAGGAACCTTATCACCCCCCCCAGTTTGTGAGGATGTTATTTGTAATGGGGGTCACCATAATCCGTGTGCCTTTATGATACAGGTTTGGAAGAGGTAATGATTCAGTTTGACTAGTCTAGCCTAGTGGACCCAAGTCATAATATCACCACAGAAAAAGTAAAAATACAAGGGGCGACTTAAAAAACATACCATTCCCAGACATACTTCCCTATCCGCAAGGATAACGGTGAAAACTCGCCAATGTGGAAGGAGAAAAGCTTTGGCTGCCTTTTAGGAAATGATTAATAAGTGCTTAACGTCATGTATGAGCGTGCATAGCAGTGATAGTTAAAACCAATCAATGACTATCTCCTATTGAAAGGGTGTTGAACGTTCTAAATTAAAATAAATCGCAATGAGGGGTAGGAACCAAATCCCGTGTTTGAAACCAAAATGACTCATGGCGACCAGTTCTTGAAGACCAGAAGGTCACTTATAAAGGAAGGATAAGAATGGTGAAACCTATAAATGCTCATTCTGCAGATGAAGGTTCGTGGGAAGGCTTAGGGGAGAAGATAGGTTAAATCCAAGCCATGTTTTAAACCTTAAATACCCCCCAGTTTGTAGGATGTTATTTGTAATGGGGTCACCATAAGGTGCCTTTATGATACAGGTTTGGATTATGATCAGTTGTGAAGTCTAGCCTAGTGGACCCAAGTCAGTATACCACAGAAACAGTGGAAATACAAGGGGCGACTAAGGACATACCACTCATGACACTTCCCATCGCAAGGATAACGGTGAAAACTCGCTATGTGGAAGGAGGAATCAGAGCAGCAGTGATAGATGAACCAATCTACCCTCTGATATTGGGGTGTAGGTACGTCTTCTTGGGGAATCCCGAGAGACCTGTGATCATGGCGACAGTGCAGACCAGGTCACAGAAAAAGGAGGAAGAAGGTGAACCTATAAATGCTCATCCAGAGGAGATGAGGAAGGCGCAGGCTGAGGATAGGACACTCAAGCCATGTTTTAAAAAATTGCCCAAATGCCACACACCTCCAAGCAAAGGGAGGAATACTTTGAAGAACAAAATTATTATATAGGAAGTGCCGGAACTGGAACAAATGGTCACAACCAGCTGGTTCTTCCCCACTTCATATAGGGATAAAGTGATGGAACTCGGGCTATGCAGATGCGATTCCCTTCAGTGGGTCACATGGGGATCAGCGCCACAGGACAGCGTATAGCTTGTCATTACTTCTGGCCAGGGATAACGGAGGATATAAAAAGATATGTCAAATCCTGCCCAGAATGTCAAAGGGTAGCTCCAAAGCACTGGACTGCTCCTGCAACTCTAGGGGAAATGCCCATAGTGGGAACACCTTTTGAGAGGGTTGCAGTGGATATTGTGGGACCTCTCACTCGGACCAAGAGGAGGAACAGTTACATCTTTACTCTGGTGGACACTTGTTCTATGTGGGGAGAGGCGGTAGCCCTGCCATCAATTGATTCAAAACATGTAGCAGAGGCACTACTTACAATATTTACCCGATTAGGATTCCCGCATCAAATCTTGACGGATAATGGCTCAGTTCAAGGGGAAACTAACGGAAGAAGTTTTTAAGCTATTTCAAGCCAGACACTTTCATTGTAGCTCGTACCATCCACAAGGGAACGGCCAGGTAGAGAGGTTCAATGGGACTCTCATTTCTATCCTGAGGAAGCTGGCACACGAAAAACCGGATCTGTGGGATCAATTCCTGCCCGCCGCGTTGTTTGCGTATCGGGAGGTACCACATAGTTCAACCGGGATGGCTCCCGCAACTCTGCTATTTGGGAGGCCAATAAAAGGTCCATTAGAAGCTTTATTAAGGACCTGGACAGATGAGAAGGCAGAAGAGACTGTTACCTTATCGTATCAATATGTGAACGAACTGACCACTCGTCTGAAAGCTGGATGGAAACTGGCAAATGATAATTTGAGACAAGCCAGGAAGAAACATGCAGCATATTTTAATAGGAAGGCAAAGGACAGAGCTGTGGGAGAGAAGGTGCTTCTTCTACTACCCGGCAGCCAGAATAAATTACAAATTGGATGGCAAGGTCCATATACGGTTCTAGAGAATGTGTCTAGTACAAACTATAAAATTGACAAAAAGGGGAAGGAGAAAGTTTATCATGTAAACCTGTTAAAGAAGTATCTGGACAGACCACTCCAGGAAAGCACCCCCTTACTGACCTTGGCTATCGCAACTCAAATGCAAAAGGAACCACTCACCTCACATGAATACCCATTACATCCTTGTGAAACAGCGGCACAAGTAAAAGTCAGTAAGCACCTGACTAAAAATCAGAGGGAGAGAGTTCAACAGGTTCTAGAGGAACATACAGATGTCTTAACAGATAAACCAGGACATACAAATTTGCTACAGTATGACATGAAACTGGTAGACTCAAACCCAATCTGTATGAGAGCCTATTCTATTCCGTTCGCGAAGGAGAAGGCATTGAAAGAAGAAATAGATTTTTTGTTGAAGGAGGGGATTATTTCACACAGTGAATCATCTTTTAGCTCCAGTGTAGTTTTGTTGAGGAAACCGTCTGGGGAACACAGACTGTGCATAGATTACAGGAAACTGAATGCTGTCACAGAAGGACAAGTGGATCCATTACCAGACACAAAACAGTTATTTGCCAGATTAAACAAGGCAAAATACTTTTCAAAGGTGGATCTTAGTAAAGGCTATTACCAGATTCCAGTGAAGCCTGAAGTGAGACCTTATTTAGCGTTTAGCACCTCGGAAGGACATTATGAATTCAACATGCTACCATTCGGACTGAAAAATGCTCCGAGTGTATTTTCAAGGATGATGCGCAAATTGTTGGATCCCCTGAATAACCCATGTATCACGAATTTCATGGATGATATTCTCGTCGCCACAGAGACATTTGAAGAACACATTGAAGTTCTGGAGATGTTGTTTGATAGGCTTAGGGAGGCGAACTTAACTGCTAGGCCAACAAAATGTTGTATTGGATGCAAAGAGTTGGAATTCTTGGGACACACTGTATATCAGGGTAACATGACCCCTGACCCCAAGAACTTGGAAAAACTGCAGAGAGCACCTAGACCACAAACAAAAAAAGGACGTGCGATCATTCGTGTCGTTATGTGGATTTTACCAAAAATATATCAAAAATTTTAACTCTATTTGTGCTCCTCTGACTGATCTGACTCGCAAGGGACTTCCAGATAAAATTGTTTGGACTGCGCAATGTGAAGTAGCTTTTCAAGAGTTAAAGGATAAACTCACTAGCAAGCCTATTCTCAAATTGCCTGATTTGACACAGGACTTCGTGGTGAGAACAGATGCAAGTAATGTAGGCCTCGGGGCGGCTTTGTTGCAAAGGTCATCTTCACCCGATGGGGAACTGAACCCAGTCGCTTATGCAAGCCGCAAATTGAATAAAGCGGAGCAAGGATATTCCACAAGCGAAAAAGAATGTTTAGCGTTAATCTGGGCGATAAAAAAGTTTCAAATCTATCTGTATGGTAGGACTTTTGTGGTCCAGACGGATCATCAGCCCCTGGTATTCTTATCTCAGGCTAAGCATGAAAACGAAAGATTGTTGAGGTGGTCTTTATTACTGCAACCTTATCAGTTTATTATCGAATACATCCCAGGGTCATTGAATGTCGGTGCAGATTTATTCAGTCGACACCCCTGTGATCAAGATTAGAGTAGTGGCAGGCGTGAGGAGTAATTTTATCTATGTGTATCACTGGTTTTGGAACTTGCCGTAGTGCATGTTCTCATGTGGGGAGATGTGTGATGAATTTACCATGATACAACGTTAAAATATCTACAAATTTAACGATAAAATGTAGGGTTAAAAATAATGCGTAAGATACTAGGAGACATGCTCGCCCATGCCAGCCTTTCCCACCGCCATTTAAAACTAACACGTTAGACGTGCAGACGAAACGTTTACCCTTTGTAGACGGGAGAGAACGGAGGACACCAAAAGGAAAAATATGACTGAACACGTGTTTGAAGATCGCAAGGCTAAAAGACGCAATTGGTAAGAAAAAAATTCACGTCACTAGTTGACAGAGGGTAAGGAAATGGACAAAAAAAACGACTTTAGCTCGTGTCAGAAACAGTCATTTCTTGGACTTTTAGATACTTGATTGTTATTTGAATTCAGCGGCAATACGCCGTGGAGAAGGTTCTCGAACATATTTCAAAAAAACAACTAACCTTTAAAAAGTAGCTTTTTCTTAATAATAATGTTAGGAATATAAAACCTAGCTAGTTTGATAGCCCGTCTTGAGCAGAGAAATAATATACTTTAAATTATACAGACGGATAGATAATAATGAAGATATTGACAAAAGACTGTGTTGTTCATATCAGACGAGCGACTGCACTGTTAAAAAATGTCACTAAGTTTTCAAAATTTGCGGCCTTGAGACTCAAGTGCTAAAATCGAGCTGTAATTAAAGAGAGGGGAAATGGTGGAGAATTGTGGCTAAAAATAACTTCGGAGGCAGAAGTGTGTAGGGTACTGCATGGAGGGGTCCAAGAACCAAGCGTGTTTTTTGTATGAAAAACAAGTAGAGACAGACGGACCAACAGACAGTAATACATACTTGACTGAGAGCTGACTGAAATTTGACTTTTGGTTGTAGATTTGAAAGTTGGGGGGGAGTCGATGATTGGATGAATGAAATCATATTGGCAGGACAGAGATGCGCATTTTTGCCATTCGTTACAAAACTGTCCAGAGACACAGTGGTGTAGTACCTGTGGTGTTGTTTCCAGAAGATAATACATAATTTTTAGTGGGACGCCATCAGATACACAGCAGCTCAGCTGAGTTTTGCTAGCATTTAACTGTGTTCTCAATTCTGAATTCTGGTAAGAATGAGAGCAATTCTTTTGTACATTTTAATATTTCGTGTGATTGATTCTGCCATATCATAAAATGATTACGACAGTAAGTGCTCGCTCTAGATCCCCAGCCCAAGTTCAGGGTCTAGAGACAAACAAAATATATGGACGCCTACTAAAACTATGAAGGCGGATCTATTGTTGAGATCAGTGGAACATATCATCTATCCTATTGACTAGAAGGAAACTATTGAACATATCTCAGATGCAAGGTAGTCTTGGGGAACTAGTACTATATGAAAACAACTAGGTAAGATGTACTGTGTGGTCAGAGAGATCTGACCCAGTCTGTGTGGTGTTGTTGTGTGTAGTGTTGTGTGCAGAAGTGGCTCAGTTGGTAGAGTTCTCTTACACATGCCACAAAACTTTTATTTCAGAATTGTGAGTTTCTGTTTGGCACCGAAGAGGTGCCGAATGCTGTTGTAATATACACAAGCGTGGACCAGTGCAGTCTAACTTTGTGTCAGAGCAGCCGTATATTGTCCCCCAGCACGGAGAGGAGGGGCCACCAGACTCTTTGTACAAGATCGACGCAGTCGAGATAATGAGATCTGGCCTGGCCTGCTGGAAGTTCACCAACTGATTTAACCAACGAATTTATCAACTAATATTTATCAAACTAATTCACCATCAAATAAAGACATACCATTGTGGGAAAATAAACCATGTATTCATCCCATAAGTCAATGGACAATGTTTGGTAGTCATAGACTGGGCGTGATGATACCACCCCAACAGTACATTCAGTAATAGTCTCCTGGGACAATCTAATATAATTAATATTAACTAGACTTATAAAAACATACCTTTGTAATCACATTCCATTTTATTATGTCATATAATTATTGCATTCCATTTAAAACTCCACAATATTTTTCATAGGTTCTGACCAAACATAAATCGTTATGGGATCAGAACAAATAAAAAATTACCAAAATTTTATAGATTTAAATAAATACTAAACTACAGCCTGAGTTTTTTCAGGTTTTAAGTGGCTTAGTTTCAGTGTGTTATTAAAAATTATTATTATTATTTATTGGGGAAGGACTTATTAAATATCTGTGGTGTGTGTGGGGTAATCAATACTACAAACACATTACATTTCAGTACCCTAGACTTTTAACGTAGCTACATTCATTAAAAAAAAAGATATGTTTGAGGTCGTAAGTGGTAGTAAGAAGGGCCTTCTGTAATTCGCATCAACATTTATCTCAGGAGCCTTCACAGCTGACCTCATTCATTACACTAGGTAACATCACCACCATACAATACCATCAAATCCACTACACACTCAACTCGCACATTGTTACAACCATAAAGTTACACTAGTACAACTATAACGTTCATTGCTCCCAAATTGTTACAACCCTAAAGTTAGTTTTCCTCTCACACTGTTACAGCTATCATGTTCATTGTTCTTGCATTGTTACAGTCATGAAGTTAGTATCCCACATACCGTTACAGCTATAACATTCATTGTTACCACATTGTTACAACCCTACAGTTAGTTTCCCTTCATACTGCTACAGCTATAATGTTCATTATTCCATCTCTGTTACAGTCATGAAGTTAGTATCCCTTATACCGTTACAGCTATAACGTTCATTGTTCCCAAATTGTTACAACCCTAAAGTTAGTTTCCCCTCATACTGTTACAACTATCATCATGTGACGTATTCTTTCCAGAACGTTGTCTCCATTACAGCTGCTCTGAACGCATCACGATTCTGGGCAAGTCGACCTGCATCAGCCAAAGACAAGTTCAGACTCTCTGTGATGTCCTGGGTCCACCGTCGTCTAGGTCGACCCCTTCCCCTTTTTCCAGGGACCATAACTATAATGTTCGTTATTCCCGCTTTGTTACAGTCATGAAGTTAATATCCCTCATACAGTTACAGCTATAATATTTGTGTCCAAATTGTTGGAACCTTAAAGTAGTTAAAGCTAGTTTCCTCTCATACTGTTACATCTATAACGTTCATTATTCCAACATTGTTACAGCCATGACGTTAGTATCCCACTTACCGTTACATCTATAATGTTCGTTGTTCCCACATTGTTACAGTCGCGGAGTTCGTTCCAGGGTACACGTTACACATTGTTACAACCCTCACATGGTCTGTCACAGTACAGTGTCCCAACCAGAATGTTCCTTCGTCAGATCTTTTATCCATTGTCACCAAAAACAAAACAAACCAGAAGCTTATCTGTGTGAATTGTCATTCTTGTGACAATTATTGTTTCCCAGCATTTTTATTAATTCGTTACATTGATAGGAGCGTCCGATTGACAGAGTGGTTTGTAGCGAGAGGAAAGATATAATGATGGTGATAATATCCTGGACAAATAGATGTATCAGATGATACCAGGATAGTGCCAGATAAGAGACTGGTCTTACAAGAAATACAACATTCTCTGAAAAGAGTAATGGTGTATCGACATCAAAGGTATAGTCAAGATGTATAGGTTCCTAGATGAGATGGTAATGTGCTATCTAGATTCCTATGGGCTCCTCTCCAGACTAACCTTAGACAATAACTCTGCTAGGGGTAATTAAATACACAGCAAGAACTTTAAACCAAATTTAAATAATTCACTGAAGACTCTGGGTACAATTTAGAATTTATGTACAAGATCTTTTCTTCTTTGTTAATTTTTCAAATAAAATTTAATTGAATGCAAAATAAAATTATGGGTCACTTTCACGAATATATATATATATATATATATATATATATATATATATATATATATATATATATATATTTTTATATATATATATATATATATATATATATATATATATATATATATATATATATATATAAATAACACATTTACAGTTAATTTCAAACTAATATAGTTCAATTTCACTGTTTTCTTGCTTCCTGGTGGAATCTGTCTCTATTTTTGGGCTTTCTTGAATAGATTAATCTAAATGTTACTTTTATGATTCATATGACTCTCAAATGTCTTCTCTATGTAAACCACAAGGTTTCTTCATTACATAGTCTATTCGTAGGTGGGTTAATTTGGTGTTATTTGAAAATTGAAGAGTAGCCCAACACTGAGCTACTTATCTGAAACAAAGTCCTTCCTAGGCCTCGTACAGCAGTATGATTGGATAGAACCCCACCACTGCGGGTCCTCCACTCGTCAAGATGACACACAGTTAATGCTGGCAACGGCTCTGACAAACTTGAGAATCTAATTGCTGACTTGGTCACTAGAGATTGTGTATGGCACTCAGGGCAGGATATAACCTGAAACAATATATACAACCTACGTAGTATCGCTCATTGTCTCTTTAGCCAGACAGGAGGTAGGTAATATGAGACAGTTCAGACAAGCTGTGGTTAATTACAAGAGACATAGTAAGTCATGAATAACACAATTTGTTCATGTTCTAGTACAATAATCCAGTAATTCACTTGTTACAGTTGTGTCCATGATTTGCTTCAATAAAATCATATAGGCCTTATGGTAATCATTGTGTCGTTTATCAAATAATACAGTAATTATCTGTTATAGCCATTCCTTCCTCCAGTTTGGATAGTCCTTTCCCACAAGCATAATATCTTTAAAATCTTTCCACAAACAACTAGCTCAATCCATTCGTTCAACTTAATTATTACACAATTGAACTAAACCTACACACTTCAGATTTTCCTCCAGAAATAACACAATGATTCTACACCTGCCAATATTTCTTTAAACACACATTGATAATATATTTACATACATATATTTAATTAACATCTCGCTTACCCTCAATCACAGACAGGCTTTTAATGGTTACACAGTCTGCTCACACTTCTGCAGATGGCAACGGAGTTGATATAACTGTTTTTGCTCTGTGTCTGTAGTTTGAATTATAGTCCGTTCGGAAATTCGTGCCCACAGAAAGCGTCAATTTTCTCCAAAACTGTTGTATGGACATGAATTTTTGCATGCAGTCTTAGATTTTCCATGCAGTTATTAATATATTTTTTGCCCTTACAAAACTCATGTCATGTTCGAATTTTCTTCTTTACGTTATATAAAAAACTCTTACCGTTGTCTGGGTTAATTTTTAGTAGTTTTACAGGAAAGTTACAAGATCCGTTCAAAAATATTTCTTTTTGTTTGAATTAGCTACTCGTGACTGTGTACAATTGGTGCGCACTCGTGCGGACATGTAGTCACTACACTAATTCAGACCCAAAAAAATATTTTTGAACGGATCTTGTAACTTTCCTGTAAAACTAAGAAAAATTAACCCAGACAACGGTAAGAGTTTTTTATATAACGTAAAGAAGAAAATTCGAACATGACATGAGTTTTGTAAGGGCAAAAAATATATTAATAACTGCATGGAAAATCTAAGACTGCATGCAAAAATTCATGTCCATACAACAAACAGTTTTGGAGAAAATTGACGCTTTCTGTGGGCACGAATTTCCGAACGGACTATAGGCGGCGAGTGTGTCTGTATCATGCGTTCTCTCCCCTTTTATAATGGCCTTGCGGATGTACGAGGTGACAAATGGACCAAGGTATGTTTGCATGCATCCAAAATCGTGTAGGCAAGGCAAGATGTGCTAAGATTGTAAATCCAAAATAATTCTGTAATCATTATTTCTGCACCGATTTCCCCCATCGTAGGCTTATTTTACTCCTATGAATGAGCTCTATCACTGTGGATATCCATTTTATCCGACTATTCACTGGAGCAGCCGAAACATGGAAAAACACAACATGGTTCATGTTCCACTGTCTTCTATTCATAATAACTTCGGCTCTACAACACATCCAGTGAATCTATTGCTATCTGCCTAAAGCTAATGATCCCTATTATCGAATTGGGTCCTTCTTTATGTAGGTATTCCATGATTAGTTGCACACTGCCTTCCGAAATATCCTTAACATCTACACTTTCGTTTCCTCCATGTCTAGCGATCTTCCGACACTATTTATACCAAGCTGGCTTCTCATTGGTTAGTTACATCCACGGGGTTTGTACGGTGATAATTTTTGAATGATGCCGAGATATGAATCAGACTTCATTACATGGTTAAACCAGCAAAGGTACCGGGTTCGAATCAAGGTATCATCACGCTACAGTCTACCCAGCTGTAAATGGCTGCCTGACTCTGATGTTGAGTTAGGGAAGGAAGAGACAGCCAGGAAGGGAACTGATCACCCCATTTCTCGATGCTGGACCTAGTATGGTGAAGTCTCTAACACTTCATTGACCTACGGTAGTATCTGCTATGCGACTACCTTTACATTTCGCTACCGTATGTACAAGGTCATTATGTTCGGCACTTGTTCTGCTCTTTCGGCGTTTTTCGGCATGACGCGCTCAGCAGCTGAGTCCAAGAATGGCTTTGGGCGCCATTTTATGTCGGTAATTCTGTCTGAGGCCACAGAGATGTGGTTTTACAGAAGAATGTTAAAAATACCATAAACAGCTAACAAGAGTAATGATCATCATCATCAGTTGCCATCTCCACAACGAAGGTTGGCTGTAATGGATCTCCAACGTCTTCTGTCTCTTGTCTTGGTGGTACACTCTGGTAGACTCTTTCCCGTCCATCTCTTGATGTTATCTTCCCACTTATATCGCTGTCTTTCCCTTGCACGTTTGCCTTCAACTCTCCCTTCTGTTATGGTCTTCTGCAAGGTGTTATGCCTTTTTATGTGGCCAAAGTATTTTAGCTGCCGAACTTTGACCTCTCTCATTAGTTCTCTTTTCATGCCTAGATTTTCTAGGACCTCCTTATTTGTTTTCATCTCTTTCCATGAGATACGCCCCATTCTTCTATATATCCACATTTCAAGAGCCTCAATTCTTTCTTCCAAATGCTTATTCATCGTCCATGTTTCTGCACCATACAGAAATGCAGAATATATATAACACTTTATGATTCTCAGTTTTAATTTATGAGATAACTGTTTGGATGTCAGTATATGTTTCATGTTGTTGAATGTAGCTTTGGCCATTCCTATTCTCTTCTTGATTTCTGTTTCACATCTGCCATCTTCTGTTATTATATGACCAAGATATACGTAGCTCTTGACTTGTTCCAGGATTTTCCCATTTACGCTTATCTTTAATGTGGGTTTATCGTCTGTTTTGCTAATTATCATAGTTTTAGTTTTCTCAATATTAATGTCGAGTCCATATTCATGACTTATACTGTTCACTTGCTTCACTAGTTCTTGTAACTCCTGAGGACATCCTGAAAGAGGCCAATGCGCAAAGGAAACTTATTTCACAAGTTAGAAATAATCAATCCTCTTTTTTTTCATGTTATGAGAAGAGGAAAGCTGGAATATATCGTAACAACAGGTAAGATGGAATATATCGTAACAACAGGTAAGATGGAATATATCGTAACAACAGGTAAGATGGAATATATCGTAACAACAGGTAAGATTGATGGGAAAAGAGATAAGAGGAAGACAAAGAGAGTAAATACTGACAGTTTGACATCGTGGCATGGAAGGAGGTCAACTATAGAATTGATAAATTTGACTCGAGACGAAGTTGTGGAGAATCATGATCTCCCACGCCACTAGGCGTGGTACTTGAAGAAGAAGAATTCAGTTTGGTTACAGCAGTTGTGCGCCCAGTGTCTCTCCGTATTCTGGCAATTTTCAAAACTCTCAAACTCTTTATTGCATTTAAAAAAAAAAAAAAAGTGTATTTAATGGCATCTAAGTGTAGTAGTGATAACAAGAGGCGTCATAATCCTCGTATTTCAAATACTGTATATTTATTTGAATCTTGTATAGTTTTTTTAGGCCTAGTTCTATTGTGCACTAAATATATTATGGCATAAATCTATTATTATGATTTTATATGCATTCGCAAGTTAAAAGAGGCTACGTTCCGCTTTTCGACGGGGGTCTAAAGCCTAACCCGCCTTATGTGCGAGGCCCAACTGTATTTCGTATGTCACGAGACGGGTTTTTTTTTTTTATGCCTACCACCTCCACACCACTGTCTGTCTCTGTCTGTCTGTCTCTCTCTCTCTCTCTACCTCTCTCTCTCTGTAGCTCACTCTGATCCTCTATTTCTAGATATTGCATATTATTTTCAAGACCCCTGCGTAATGGGATATCGAAAAGTTATCATTATAATTTATTTTTAATCTTTGGGTCTTGTATTCACGACCAGTATTTTCGTAACTACCTCCTGCCATTGACCTTACCATCGACAATCATCAGCATCTACCCCCTTATCTGTATATTCTGATTGTCAGGTGAATTATTGAATTTACACCGATAGACAATAGGCTAATGTTATTTTGTAACTATTTATTGTCGTGTCCCACGATTACGTCAAGTTCCATCAGTGGGCTCACAAGTGTATTGGGGGCTGTGTGATGTAGTAAAAAATGTAAGTAATAATAACAGTAATACCATCTCGTGCGTCGTTGACAGTAATTGAGAACTGAGTTTACGACATGAGCCATGAAAATGTGGTATGAGAAATATGTCGAGTGGAAAATATTGAAAGGTGAATGCCTGCGTCATTTCATATTTCCGTAATCGATGCGAAACGACAGTTACTGGGGACATAACTAATTTTTGACATTGTTTTTTTTTCAGTGTGAGCCCAGGAAACAATGTTTGTGTTCAAATTGACTACATACTAATGTGTAGGATATTTAGACGAATTAGTTTGATAATCTAAAAACTAGGCCACAGGCAGAGTGCAGCATCGAAAATGTGCCGGAAGTAGGAACAACCTGGAGTGAAACTGAAGAAAGTAAAAAGGGCTTAACAAATATCAAGCCAGATTTTCCTTCCTTTCTTCCTATTCATTCATTCGTTTCTAACTTGCTTCCTTCCTGCCTTCCTTTTTTGTTATTCATTCGTTCGTCCCTTGCTTGCTTCCTTCCTATTCTTTCGCTCGTTTTGTCCTTCCTTGCTTGCTTCCTTCTTTCCTATTTATTTATTCGTCCCTTGCTTGCTTGCTTCCCTCCTTCCTATTGATTCGCTCATTCCTTCCTTCTTTGCTTCCTTCTTGCCTTCCATCCTTCCTTCCTATTCATTCGTTCGCCCCTTCCTTCCTTCTTGCCTTCCTATTCATTCATTCGTTCCTTCTTTGCTTGCTGTCTTCCTTCTTTCCAACCTTCCTTCCTTCCTACTCATTCGTGTGGTTGTTCATTCGTTCCTTCCTTTCTTTCCATTCATTCATTCCTTTGTTTCTTGCTTCCTACCTTCCTATTCATTCATTCCCTCCTTCCTATTCATTCGCTCATTCCTTCCTTCTTTGCTTACTTCCTGCCTTCCATCCTTCCTTCCTATTCATTCATTCGCTCCTTCCTTGCTTCCTGTCTTCATATTCGTTCGTTCGTTCGTTCGTTCGTTCCTTCCTTCCTTCCTTCCTTCCTTCCTTCCTTCCTTCCTTCCTTCCTTCCTTCCTTCCTTCCTTCCTTCCTTCCTTCCTTCCTTCCTACTCATTCATTTGTTTGTTCATTTGTTCAATCTATCATTCGTTCCTTCCTTTCTTCCCATTCATTCATTCATTCCTTTGTTTCTTGGTTCATTCCTTCCTATTCATTCGTTCGTTCGTTTGTTCCTTCCTTCCTTCCGTGCATGCTTGCTTCCTTCCCATTCATTCGTTCGTTTGTTCATTCGTTCGTTCCTTCATTCCTTCCTTCCTCTATTATTTCACATTCATTCATTCATGTTGCTACCCTCCAGCTTCAGGAGGAACTTAGCCATCAACACATTTACTGCAAGACCTCTTGTCCTGTGACGTCCACTCGAAGTCTTTCCTTGTCTTCAATATTTCTTTTATTACTGTCTTCAGTCTTCTTTACATGTTTGTGTGTGTGTGTGTGTTGAAGGTAGATTTACTCTCTTACTTAGATACCTCAGATAAACCTCGGGGGGGGGGGGGGGTTATTGATCACAGACAACAAATATTAGGTTGAAAGTGGTGCTGGCAACCTCATCATATAAAACACATTGTTACAGAAACCATGACAGCAAGAGGGCACCAGTGCTTTGGTTCAGGCTTCCTGTAGAAAACCAGCTGCACTAATGGCCCCATGGCCTCGTGCTTCTGCAAAGGGAAAAGAATGATGGTGGTGAAATGAGATAAAGAAATGAGTGAAACATGTTATGATACAGGAAGAAATGAGTGTTACATGTTACAGTAAAAGAAAAAAAAAAGGAGTGTTACATGTTACAATACAGGAATAAAGGAGTGTTACATGTTACAATAGAGGAAGAAATGAGTGTAACATGTTACAGTACAAGAAGAAATGAGTGTTATATGTTACAGTACAAGAAAAAAATGAGTTATATGTTACAGTACAAGAAACAATGAGTGTTAAATGTTACAGTACAACGAACGAACTTTATATGTTCAAAGGGTTGAGAATTAGAAGAAATGAGTGTTACATGTTACAGTACAAGAAGAAATGAGTGTTACATGTTACAGTGCAAGAAGAAATGAGTGTTACATGTTACAGTACAAGAAGAAATGAGTGTTACATGTTACAGTACAAGAAAAAAGGAGTGTTACATGTTACAATAGAGGAAGAAATGATTGTTACATGTTACAATGCAGAAAGAAATGAGTGTTACGTGTTACCTTACAGGAAGAAAGAAGCTTTGCATGTTACAATACATAATTGCTATAATGTCATTAAAAAAAATACAGATGAGAAATGGGAAATTCTACCACTTTCAGACGTCAACTTGAATACGTTATAAGAAACCGGTGGTTAGTCTGAGGCTGTTGGTATCTCCGTAGAGTTTTTCCAGGAGTGGTACTGGTGATGGCTATATGTGCTTTCTTTGTTCTTCATATGTTGGGCACTTTTGTAGCAGATGTTCAGCAGTCATTTTATCGGTGCCAAAAGCTACACACATTAGTAGTTCCTGTCTTTAGCTTGTTAACATATGGTATCTCAATCTGTTGCGGCCTATGCGGAGTCTGAAGATAACCACTATTTCATTTTTTTTAAGCTGGTAATATGCATCACTCTTCTGGTGGCCTGGATCCTGCTTCCCACTTGTTAATGTATCTGCTTCTGATAAAATCTGGCCTCTTCGTAAGTTGTGCTTGTATTATGATGAGGGTTTGTCGCGTGTTTGCGTCACCTGCTCGGCAGTAGTGGTCAGACAATGACCAGACGTAGAATATATTGATGAGGGTATTCAAAGTTATCTACCTTCGCTCAAGATTACTCTTGGCAGAAATATAAATAGAAGAATGATGCTTCTACTTCAGGGAGCCTCACAGGAATTTTAAGAAATAAAGCATAACACATGAGATCATCTTAGCAGTCATGAACTTTTTATCTTCCCGTTCCTTCTATGAGGAAAAAGAAATATGCTAGTATTTTTGGGGGAATCCCTAACTGAAATTATTCAGTAAAACATTACTTCAGTAGTTATGGATGGTTATGTATTTAAAATAACTGTGCATACGGGTGTTACTCAATAATGATTAAATCAGTATCAATTGGCATTTACAGATAACAAATTTAATAATCAGTTATAGTTAACAAAGTTAAAATATAGTTTTTACGAAACAGTGAAGCACTGATGTTTTCATCACTGGTAGTGACTTTAAAATGACTATCGTTAAAAAAAGGATTTTTGCTGGGCATGACAGTTATACTTAACTAGCCAGGTGTTGACGATGATTTCTTGTTCGTGTTGGGTTCCGTCACTGTTGGTTCCAAGGGTTGATGTTGTCTGTTTCGTCAATCGTCCAATTATGTGGCGGTAGGACGTCCCTGGCGGTAATGATGGGGTGTATCACTTCAGTTGTCAAGGCAATCGTCTTCAAAGCCCGTCTGATGTGTCTAACGTAGACTGCTGGCAACTTGAACCACGCACTTGTACCACAAACTGAGAGAAAACACATGCCTGTTCTAAGTATAGGGTCTCCTGACATGAGAATATGGCGCCCTCCACTTCCATTCCACCACTTCATCTTCCTCAGAAAATTTACCCTCCCTAAGTATTAGTGCTAAACCTAGTGAGTCGGAAGAAAGTGCGTTTGGACAGCTGAAAACGACAGTTGCATTATAAATACACATACGCTTATTTAAATGTTAATACAATAAATATGTACACCAGGGTGTCATTATCATCAATTCCCTGTTCTACATGGAGCCTGGGGCTACCTCTGCTTTTGGGTTCCTTGTGATGAAACCCGCACGAAGCAGTCACCAACTCTTGCAGTGGTGGTTCATGAATCCAATCATTTTATGTGCTGATGTTGCTAGCCTTGTATGAACTTGTACATCCACAAGCAATTTACACACGTTAAATCCAAAAATATACAATGATAAAATGTACATATTACAACTTACCTGATTACCGGAGTGAATTTTACAGACTTCTTACACAGGAAAAACTTCCGAATAGTGTCGGGCCACTGGTTTTAAGAGGCCATCTTACAGATGGTCGGGGTATTACTTTAATTATAACACTGTAGTCGAGTTTTCTTCCTGTCTAATATCAGACGATCTTCTAATACTTGATCCTGTCCTGATATTGGAATCCTGTTTCTTTTTGTTATCCTGGCGTGTGAAACGTATCCTTTGTCGTAATTTTTTATAAGATAGGTCTGAGATATTTATGGTCCTGTCCGAGCAAAGGTGATAGTGGTAACTATGTGAGAGTAAGGTGTAAGAAATAGTTTTTATTTTCACGATGTGAAAGTGTAAGAGGAAGAACAGTCTGGATTGAGTAATTGCTCTAATCCAGCCTATCTTTACGACTATATTTAAATCAGACGCACTTTCTCTCCTTGTACAAAATACAAGTTACACTACACTCACGTACACACAATTTTGTGACAAATACGCACAAACGTGAAAACAAACTATGGATAACATATATGGGCAGGGGTTGACCAACACTATAACTTAAGGTTTATTAAGTTTATTATCACTAGAAAATCATAACAACAAGCATATACATCAATAAAGCATGGTTTACAGACACACAAAAAAAGAAGAAATTTAACCCAATAGGCCCTCCCCTCTTGTAAAGGAAAACAAAGAAGATCCCAACAGAGGTAATTAACCCAAAAGATCAAAAGTTAACAATGAGGTAGGGAATATTCAGTACGGGAAAAGAACAAGTTCCTAATTTAATCTATCCCGTGAATACTCAGATTAGTGAGAAAAAACAAAACAAAGAAGATTAGTATATTGATGGTATACAAAAGAAAATAAGTTTCTCTCTTTCTGTTCATTCACTTCACTCATACAGTGGCCACATTCATATTCGCTTACCCAATAGTTGTCGCAGGTATTCCATGGAAATAAACTCTAACAAGTATTATGCCTATATAGAGTCAGATTCTTTGCCAATTTCAGCCCCAGACTATCCTGGTTGCTGACTGCTAGTTTCAGGTAGTCGCTGAAGTTAGGGTGTAAATTATATTCCTGGATAATTCTCTTATCACTGCAGTTAGTTGTTTGGGATAAGTTTTTCTATGTGGTAGTCACCGTCATAGGAATAAATATAGGTATATTGTTCCGGTGTTGTCTAGCCTCTGTTGGCTAAGACACTCTGTGACAGGATGAAACAATTAAAGGATAATAATCATCGGCTGGTCTCTGAGGTGATGACCGAGTATGAGCAGTGTGTTCTCTTGAGTGTAATCCCGAGAAAAAAACTACTGTCTTATGTCAGGTAACTAAGTATATAAATTCTGCCACAGCAGGCTGATAATATTTATTTGAAAAAAAATTCTGGTACTGTTCCGTTCCGGTTATTATAATAATTATTGTTTGTTTTCTTGTTTGGCCTCTTTCATGAATGAAGAAGGTGGACCGCACAGGGTCACAACACGAAGATTCGACAACAATAATCTCTGGATGCTTATAAGAACATAAGACAATAAGAACCCTAAGACCGCTAGTTTGCAGGGTTTTGATCAGCCTAGATTTTAGGAAGAAATACAAACATTTTAACAATAATATAAATATCCTAACCTAACACGCATTACGGCAAGACCTCTTAACCACTCCGGTATTAAATTATATTTAAAAACCACAAGTGTCTAGCTTATCTTATTGCTTTTAACACGTGATATAAACACTTAGTCATTTACAAAATTACACATAATGAATAGGAGTAAATTGTATCCCGTCAATTATCAATCGCCTAGCGTCTATTAATTAAGTAAAGCATCTCTTACTGGGGAATAGCGAGTAATTAAATTTACGTTACAGCTGGAAAAATTAGCTATATGTTATTTAATACGCTATTCAATTTACACAGAACATCCCAGTGAAATATAATGAAAACTTTAACACGTTAGATTCCTTAAATGCTAATATATCTATTTACCGTAACACAGAAAAATGAACTATCTCCACGAATCTAAGTAATCCAATTATAATATGGCTCTTATGATAGCGAGCTAGATATTTTTCAAAAAAATTCTGAAGCGACTGATAACTGAGTTTTGAGTAGATGGGCATATATACTGAAATAGCGCAATCTCGCTGGCGGAAGACGAAATTTACGCCTTTGCCGATCGGGGAACTCAGGCGGGGTTTCTTCCCAGATAAAGGATTTCTCCGTCCGCTCTGTTACCTGGTGTTAATCAACAGCAAAGGTTTTCAGATCTCGGCGATTGCCGGGCGTGTAGGGAGCTTCAAAGCAGTTCACCTTCCACGTGTTTGTTGTCGTAATCTGACAGCTCTTCGTTCATCGAGCTTCAGGCAAACGCACTTGGCCCGTCCCCTTTTGAAGGAATGACAGAGATCTGAATAGCTGTTTCGTCAGCGCGTGAGCCAAGACAAAGAGGCGTGGCTAAACTATGCGTTAGACAGATAGCGAGAAAGGCATGGCTTATGCGTAACCAACGTGCATGCTTATTAGAGAAGCAGGGGGGAACGCCAGGTTGAACGTAATGAGGGGTGACGGTGTCGTGGAATATTCTAATCCACATATATAAATTATTAGGTAAATATGAAGCCTAACAAATAAAATTAATAAAGAAAAGAGCAATGGTAAAATAACAGTGCTGTCACAAAGAAGGTACTCGAAATCCCCCTTGTTTTCTGCTTCGTCTGCAAATTGTAACGCTTTCACGTTGATATTAAAGGCCTTCTGCAACATACACGCGTTTCCCAAACACACAATAAAATGTGCTGCCTTTCTAAGAAAAACCTTGAAATATACAAGTTGACCTAAATTTTAAATTCCATTCATGTCTTTTTCTACACTATGTTACCAAAAACAAAAGACAGATGGACTAAAGGATAGCGAGAAGGGAGAGGCAGAAAGCCGAACACTAAACACGCGTCGCGCGATACACAAATGCTGCCATCACGCGTGTAGGACTACATGCACTAACTTTTTTGGACGAACAGTGATAAAATACACTACCCTTCCCAGAGTTAGGTTTTAAAATCATAAAAAACGCTTATTAGGAAAGATAACAATAGATGGGTTTACGTTTGAAAACATTACAGTACCCACACAGCACATCTTCGAAACAGGAGGTAGAAGGAATTGCATATTTTGAACGCAGCCACGTAGCTCTTTTAAATTTGGATATTTGGGTTCCTTAGGGCTTGCTGACAAAGAATATGTAAAACGTTACGCAAATAGTCCAGGAATTAATAAATTATAAAGAAAATAAAATAGTGGGGATGCCTGACAACATAAAATCATTTCTGCTCATAAAATTTTTTTATAACGTGTTTGAACAAAACCTTACGTTACAGAAATAGCCTACCATGTAAACTCCAAATTGATTGGAGCGCAACAAATGAAAGACTAACCACGATTGGTCGGGCTATAAATACTATCTTTCGTTGTTAGGGGAGACGTGAAAAGGTAACATTTTTTCAAACACTTGTCGAAACGTGGCTCCATTGGCTAGACTCGCTGATATACTCACTTAGGAGCGTTAGTTCGAGACCACTAGTGCAAATAAGCTTGATAAAGCCACAGTGCGTTGAAGCCAGCTCATATTTTGCTAAATAAAAGCCTGGAACATAAGCAGATGGGAATTTGTGCCATTATTTGTGCCAGAATTCATTGCTAGTCAACGTATCTGTGTTTATTTCCATGAATTGTGGTAAGCTTGAAACATTCAGTATCTTTTAATGAAAATTGAATGTGAATTGTTAATTTATGCCTGTATATATGTGTAGTTCAGTAGCAAACATGATGTAAAGCCTATAATGCTCCCACCTGAACAGAAGGTGTCGGAGGAAAGTAAAACTGCATGGAATGGCCAAACAGTACACTGACACCTAGATTATTGATTAGACAGAAATAATGCTGGAAGTGCAGAGGCGTGGTAGCCATTAAGGAGGTAAATACTGGTATAAAGTATTTCAGATGAAGCTGACAGTTGGCCTAACGCTCTGAACTCAATGTTTGTGATGTATTGTGCTCAGTGTAAAAAGAAAGTATAAATTAGTTATGAAGTAGAAGGTACATCCTTCTTGTTTTCAGGGACCGTGGTCTTGATGGTATTGAGCAGCACCTGGTCAGAGCTTTGCTGAATCCAGAGTCGGACAGCATACTCCTTGGTCCATTTAGCTATCAGTGAGGTGTCTCCAGAGCCCAGGGGAGAATTCGAGCAGAGGAGTCTTTTCCTGCCGCCATCACGCAAGATAAGCTGATTTGGCCAGCTGAGCTCAACATTATGTCCCCTCATCTTGAAATGACTTTGTAAAAAATAACATTCAGAGGGGAATTTAATTGTCTTAATATCAGGAACTGAGAACATCTCCAATACTAGTCCCAAAAGACAAACTATTGAAGTCATGATGACAAATACCAACAGAGCTTGAACAAAACAAAACCAGTATTACCTCATTTTACTACTACACAACTGACACACATAGAACATTTGTAATAATATATGTCACTACAATATTCATATTAATACATTCTGTACATAACTTGTAATTAAAATTGATTGTGATTCCTGGTTCCTTTGTATTTGAATCAGGACACACATATTCATTCATGACAGAAATGAATACATATTGTTATTTGAAAAGTTATCAGTGACTCCGTTAAGATATTCTCATAGATTGTTATATGTATGTGAGTGTCACAGTGTTGTTGACCTGTCACATCCTTTAAGAGATGGAAAAGCAGTGTAGCAGTCCCAAAGTGTTGCAGATTATAAGCGACATTTTCGCTCACCCGCCCATGTTTTTTCGTTGGAACAACTGCAATCAGAAGTTTATTTTCGCACATCCATGCTAATCGAACCACTAATTAGGGTCTGATATCGGTAGGGGTCTTTTTCTCCCACTACCCTCATCTGTAGAACATTCTGCATGAGACACAAGATGTTTTCTTCACATATCATTTATCATACTTCATCTGCCTGTCTTTCATGACCATTCTTCTTCTTCTTTGATCCACTGTCACTGAGCGTCGGCTCTTGGTGACCTTGATGCCATTATATGGTACTGCGCAGTTCGTATAAGCTGTTCTGAGCTGCCATACAGTGTATTGTCTATGGATGGGTTGTGTGGTAGCAGTTGTTGTCTCAGTCCCTGAAGTGCAGGGCACTGTAGTAGGTGGTGTTCTACCATATAAGGTATCGCTTCTTCTGCTTCGTATGTCATGTTTACAAACTCACGAATCCACAGATCTAACATTGTAATCTCCTCCCAGAGGTTATTTCCTTGTAATTGTTTATCACAACACGGTCTGGGCGGGTGCAATTACGTAGCTTTCAGTGCTCCAATATCACATTTCTTATCTTACTCTAATCTTTAACCAGATTGACATCTTCCTACACGTTATGTGCGAACTGACAACTTATCTCCCAACACCGTCTGTACATTCATATTGAAGCCTGTGAACAACTTGGTTTGTGTATCTTCCCAGACAAAAAGTCTGGATTAACACTAGGAATGTCGCTCAGTATAGACTCTTACTCCATCTGGAGCTGGCGATACGCGAAAAATCAATGTGACGAGTTCGCTCTGCACAAACATAAGTCATGTTGTTTCCAAAATAGGTCGAGCGGTCAGGTAGAATTAAGGAGTGACAAATTAAAACAAGATGTGTTACGAAAACCTTGAACTATGAAAGCGAAAACAACGTCAAGGTGCGGGTGAGGAAAAGGAAAAGAGAGGGCACATAAGAAAGTTAAAAGGATGGCACCGGAAAATGTAACGATCGAAGATTGACTCGTCACAGGGTAGCTTTCTACCTCCCTTTGCCAATCTGCCATCCTTTTCATTGCCAGGGATCAATACATTAAACATAAAAAGAAGTAATATCAGAAATAAACAGTACTGCAAAAGATGAAATTATACATTATGTGTACGCCAGTAGATGGAAGAAGCAAGGCAAAGAAAAATGTGAAAGACTGAGCAAAGAAGTAGTAAACAGTTTTAAGACAGTAATAAAAGCCCGGCTAAACAAGATGCGCAGAGAGCAAGGTACGGCTAGAGGAGGCTACATGTAGGCAAATAGACACAAGTTTGGGAGAAATAGCACAGTGAGTGTGGTGATTATGTGAACAAGGATCCAGATGATATGCCATGGCGCAGTGAGTGTGGTGATTATGTGAACAAGGATCCAGATGATATGCCATGGCGCAGTGAGTGTGGTGATTATGTATGTGAACAAGGATCCAGATGATATGCCATGGCGCAGTGAGTGTGGTGATTATGTGAACAAGGATCCAGATGATATGCCACGGCGCAGTGAGTGTGGTGATTATGTGAACAAGGATCCAGATGATATGCCACGGCGCAGTGAGTGTGGTAATTATGTGAACAAGGATCCAGATGATATGTCATGGCGCAGTGAGTGTGGTGATTATGTGAACAAGGATCCAGATGATATGCCATGGCGCAGTGAGTGTGGTGATTATGTATGTGAACAAGGATCCAGATGATATGCCATGGCGCAGTGAGTGTGGTGATTATGTGAACAAGGATCCAGATGATATACCAGCAATAGGCATATAATGTTACTATTCTTATGTGGATAATAATAGAAAGCACGGACTTACAGATTAATCCTTGTATCTTAGTCAAATTTATTTCTATAGTTTGTGTGTGTGTGTGTGTGTGCTGGTGTAACCAACGTAAAATTAAACATGTTATGTTTAAAACCCGAGCTTCCTAAAGGCAGCGAGGCAGGGAACCGGTCACTCAGCCTCACCAAGCTGGACCTAGTATAATGAAGTCTCTAACACTTTACCCTCCCACGGCAGTATCTGCTATAGGTCTACCTTTTTATGCTTAAAACCACCACCCACATACGCTGAATCCTATCCTCAACATGTTGAGCCACATTTAACGTCTAAACTCCGTGACACGGAAGTCCTGAATGTAGTGTCTGTATCTAAAGTGCAAATCCATATACTGCCTCAATGTCTTGTGTGTGTGTTTTTTAAATTAAAATATTGAGATATCTACTTTTGATGTTACCAGGAAATATGCTGCATAAATTCATTATGTTTGTCGTGTCTCCGTCTCCGACGCCTTCCGTGTTAACGGGCGTTAATATTACGTTGCACAAATTCAGCACATTCGAAGAGGATCGGGGACACTGAATGTTAATGTATAGTGTTATTTAAAAGTTGATCCTTATTTTAAAATGTTGGTGTCTTCACCTTTAACTACTGGATGTTAAGAAAAAGGTAATGGTAAACCCAACGGGGGGCGGAGCGTTAGAGACTTCATTATTCTAGGTCCAGCTTCGAGAAGTTAGGTGACCAGTTTTTGATACCTGGTTTCAATGAGCGAGATATACAGGGTGATCCTAATGTTCGTGTGCAACTTTAAACTTGTATAACTTTAAATGTACAGATGATAGAAGCACACTGTAAACGGCATTTAAAAAACATAATTTATCAAGTTAGAACACAATAAAGTTACAATTTGTAGGCTTCAACATAGCCACCACCTTTCGTGACAGTACAATATTCCAACACACAGTTAACCCTTTTTTACTGTCGTCATTTCAGTCAGTAACAGGATCTACAAAAGAACTATACATTGATACCACTGTCATAAAAAATGCATAAATTATGCTTTTATGTGCTGTTTATAGTGGCTTTCTGACATGTGCACATTCAAAGTTATTAAAGTTTATATGTGCACAAGAACTTTAGAGACACCTTGTACATGAGGCCGTCCAGAATATTTAAGTGTCCGCTAGAACAGGTCTGGACACGCTTCAGGATGCCTGGATCTACTTTTCCTGTTCCACGAGGCTGCGGTTTACTAAATACAATTTTTGACTGTAGCTGCTTTTACAGTTGATCGATTCTAATTAATAACATAACTTCACATGCATGTGAAGTAAAGAAAGCATATAAGCCAAACAAAAAAAGTGTGTTGTTTGAACTGTGTCAACACGTTCGAACACTGGTATTGCCATAGTCTTGAATAAGGAAATGCGCAAACACATATATTTGGCATTGTTTTCCTGTTGTTGTTGTTTTTGTTGTTGCTGCTGCGTTAGTTTAACCTTTATATAAATCAGTCTTGAATTCACCGCCACCATCATCTTTTATCTCGTTCTTCACCGTCAGCATGATAATCATCATCATGTTCTATGAAAGCTGACCTCAAGTATCTTTAGTTCACTCTGTTGAACTCATCTATTGCGTTGTTTAAAGTTGTAGGAGAAACTGAAACCAGATGCAAGACAATGAAAATACTTAATGAGAGGTCACATCACGTGGATCTGACAATGCAAAGACAAATAAACGAGAATAAATGCAAGAAACGATAACAAGATCGTATTTTAAGAAGCACCTCTAGAACGCGTAGAATCATACACATACACAGTGGCAGCTATATAAACACAAGGGAAAGGGACCAGACAGTGGTATCAAAATAAGAATATAAAAGGGAAGACAAGCTTTCGTTGCATTAGGAAATATATGGAGATCAAAGGAAATCAAGCCCCTGCACACAAATAATCAGAATCTGCAACTCCAGTTTTAATTCAGTCCTATTCTACGGCTCTGAAACTTGGAGAACAGCGAAAACAACCACCATACTTTCATAATTGTGGAACAGATGACACGTAAAGGTAAAAAGGTAAAGGATCCCGTTACACGCCCATTGAGGCATATTGGGAATATGGTGTTAGGCCCATATTTTCTTGACCATCACTCTAGGGGTGATGTGGTCAGCATCACGCCGGCCGCCTTAACCTTCCCAGAGTTGCTCTGGTACCCATTTGGGACTGGGTCGACCCAGGAGCCGTTTGTGGCCTAAAAAAATCCCACCTCATCTGGGGATCGAGCCATAGACCACTGCGCTAGGAAGCCAGTGCACTAACCACTATGCTACCGCGGCTCCTAGATGACACGTGCTAGAGGAATAAAAGATGAGAAGATGACGCTATACCTAAAGATAGCATTAAAGGTAGTCCTTGTTTTAGTGTCCCCCCGGGGTAATAGAAGTAGAGTGAAACTAAACAAAACACTTGAAGAAAATAAATAAGAAAGATTAATGAAAGGGATCAGAAAGACATGGGAAAACTTGAAATTGGTGGCACAAGAAGGGGGGGGGGGGGCATTAGTTTGTTGAAGGACAGTGCTCCTCTAGAAGCTGAAAGAGAGGGAAGATGATGGCCAACCGCGTCCTGCAGTTTTCCTCATGCCTCCATGCTTACCCCGCTCAGAAAAATAATCTAATTATTCTCCTCTTTTGATGATTCAGAGTATACAAACACCTCCACCCACTCCTCATACTGTAGATCCGTTACATGTCAAAATTTAACTCTCACATTTGTATTGCTGACACCTTAATAAGTACTCTCGGGTGTAAAAACTTTGTAAGCATATTTGTTATTCATATCTTTAATTAAAAATTTTTTTTTTCATTGCAGTCGTCATCAACCGGTTATGAATCCGCCATTATTGGAGAGGCTCACGGTCTCATTACGGATATGCTGGCCGACAGCAACCTCCCCCCACATATTGTCTCCGGCCTTAGGGCCGTCAGCAACCTGCTCAAACCGCCCGATACCCATGGCTCATTCCACAAACCCCGGGTCAGTCCACTGGTCTCACTCACTGAGAACACGAACTATGGCTCGGACAGCGAGGAGAGCCCGTACACGGGCGAGCGCCCCTCCACACTACCTAAGGTGAGATACTATGTGTATACGTTTGTTTACATATGTGCTTGTGTCTCGTCCACAGCGACGGCTAATTGCAACCCAGAAAAGCCAGTTTCAAAACTCAGAAATGAGGTATCTGAGGAAGGTCATTAAAGTACAAGAAGAGACATAGACCACAACCAGACAATAAGCCAAGGCCTAAAAACCCAACCCCTGCAGACCCAAGTAGAACAATCCCAACGAAGATGGTTTGGCCATGTCTGCAGAATGGAAGAAGATCGGCTACCACGACAAGCATGGGAAACTAAGAGCCAGGGATCCAGACCTCCAGGACAACCCAGAGTCCGCTGGGAGGACAACATTCTTTGAAGGACCGAGGACTAGAATTAAACCAGGCCAGGAGGAAAGCCGATAGGATAGTATGTCGATCTCTCTTCCAAACCTCTACACTTCACGGTGGAAGAGGAACGACTAAGTAAGTGTATACAATGTGTGCGTGCATTTGCTGTGAATGATGTGTGCACTGGAACGGACGGACGAACACAACACATCCCCTTTTCCTTAGAGGAATCAGTTATGTCTTCTGCTTCACGTATTTACGAAGGTCAAATGCAATTAGTGTCTGCTATAAATGTGTGTATTATATGTGTGTTCTTATTGTTTCGTGTTGTCTCTTGTCCTTCGTCGTTTTGGCTAATCTAGTCTCTGTTTTCTCGCTTTCTTAAACCTGTCACACTGTTTCCACCTGCTGTTATATCACATTAATTTTTTTTAATAGACACTTCTGATGTGATTGACTTAGTCCCTTTGTGATTGTGGATAGCTGCTCACGTTGTCATTTTTCCCCTTTTAAATTCTACCTCCATACAGGTCACGGTTAGGTAACTGTTAATCTCAATCATTTTCTTAGATTTCTAAGAATATTTTTTTCATTAGTTTTTCTTATTATTTGAGTTGAAAGAAGCCACCGCAATAACTTCTTTCTAAACCAGCCTTTCTCAACCGTGTTATCCTGGAGGAACTCTTGACATAATTTTCAGGTCTGTCGGAACCCCTGCATACAAATCGTATTATATCTACAGCTCATGGTACCTTAGTGTGATCACTAAGTTGTATAAATATAATAATCCAATAAAAATTATCAGTGCTCTTTTCAGTAGAGAATCGTTTGTGTGTGTGTGTGTGTGTGTGTGTGTGTGTGTGTGTGTGTGTGTGTGTGTGTGTGTGTGTGTGTGTGTGTGTGTGTGTGTGTGTGTGTGTGTGTGTGTGTGTGTGTGTGTGTGTGTGTGTGTGTGTGTGTGTGTGTGTGTGTGTGTGTGTGTGTGTGTGTGTGTGTGTGTGTGGTTTTGTGTGTGTGTGTGTGTGTGTGTGTGTGTGTGTGTGTGTGTGTGTGTGTGTGTGTGTGTGTGTGTGTGTGTGTGTGTGTGTGTGTGTGTGTGTGTGTGTGTGTGTGTGTGTGTGTGGTGTGTGTGTGTGTGTGTGTGTGTGTGTGTGTGTGTGTGTGTGTGTGTGTGTGTGTGTGTGTGTGTGTGTGTGTGTGTGTGTGTGTGTGTGTGTGTGTGTGTGTGTGTGTGTGTGTGTGTGTGTGTGTGTGTGTGTGTGGGGATTTGTTTATTGTGGCCAACTTATTAGCCTATTCTTTTTGTGTGGCTCCCCGTCCCACAAAGGATATCAACTCTAAGAGAATGTCAGTAGTGTTGAGAGAATACACTTCAGTTTTTCCATATTTTATTTTATTTATTTTTTTACCTTATCCAAGTAGGCAATAAATCTTATCACAAATGTCTACTCTAAAAGATGCTAATGAAATATGGTATACTCAAGAGTGAACACGGTCCTGTTTAAAAAAAAGCGACGTATATTCTTTTCAGTCACATTCTCTCGCAGAACCCCTATTGACCTCTCGTGGAACCGTGGTTGAAAAACCCTGTTCTACACTAAAGTAAAAAATTGCTTTGGCTTCTTTTGTTATCTTTTGTATTTGATAGCCTTGTTAGTCCTCTTCTTCTTTGATCCTTAGCTGCCGACTGTCAAAGTATTCAGTGGCCATCATGCCTGGTGGCGTCTTGTAGGGCAGGAACAAACTGCTTCCACTTTGTTCGGTCGGCGGCCATCCTTCGTACAGTGCCCCAGCTCTGGTTCATTCTTTGCATCTCGGCCTCCACAGTTCACGGCTATTTGCCAGCGACGCTTTAGTTTTTTTCTTATTTTCCTTGACCGCGCTATTAATAGCTATCGTGACAGAAGTCACCTAACAGGAAAAAAAATGTGGCGGCGTTTACTTTTGATAGGGCTTAATTAATGCTTTTAGGCTACTTTATTATTATAAATACCGGCTTTAATTTTGCGTAAAGCTAGACTAGAAATGTTAGAGTAAATTTTAGAACAAGAACAAACATTTTATCACAATTAGAACAGAAGATATAATAGTCTGAAATAGTGTAAAATTTACCTTTTTTTAATATTTTGTTATGGTTTGTTTCTAATGCAATTTACACTAAAACGATCACAATCAACATGCATAACAAATTACAGAAATCAAAAGTAGAAAACCTGCAGAAAATGGATATCATAGTTTTGTTGTGGTTTCATGCGTCAAACATTAATTATTGAAACATTAAATTGCAAGTCTACATTTATTACCTTAAAATAACACACCCAATTGTCCCCAAAACATGAGAGCTAACAATTATCTCAATCATACATCACGATGGTCATGTAAAAATGAGTATGGTCATGAGTAAAACGAAATGTTCAATTTAATAAATAAAACATACACCTATTAAATGATTTCCACACTCTGTTAATTCTGTCACTCTCACGCAACAACTGCCATAATTTGCCCTAGCCCCAAAATTTCGCTCAATTATCATTCACACTTCCTTTTTTTAATAGGAGGAATCTGTACATTCACAGATGGAGAAATTTGTAACAGATGAGTTTCCATTATAAATTTTAATTGTGAAGTTATATTTTTAATACTGCTGGCGCGTCTTTCAATTTTGGAAATGGTGGAATGTACAAATTCTCTTCCTTGCTCTCCATGCAAGCCCATTCCAAAGCCATGAGTTCTGATCCAGTCTGCGCAATGTTTTTCTAATATGTGCTGTTTAGGAATTGTCTTACTGGGGAATAGCTTTCTGAACAAAGACATATATGTCTCTATTGATGCTGTTATTGATTCTTTACTAATTGGTTTACTGTGTGATATTTTGTTGTGTACTTTCTCAAATGCTTCGTTCAGTGAGTTGAATTGTTCTTGGGCAATAAAAGCTATGTCAGTTATATCTTGTTTGTCTGTAATTTTCAGTGTTTGTGTAATGATTGCTCTTGTAAGATCTTTATAAACTTTTTGTGTGAGATATCTGTGGCAGTGATTCCCTATGAATGCTCTGCCATGATAAGCCTATGGTATGATTTTGTGTTTGGCTAGTACCTTGTCCAAGTGTGAGCAAACTGGGCCAGACCTAGCACACAGATCTTGAAACTGAAGTTTGGCCAGCGAATCTTGTGCATTTTCAAGTTTAACTTTAAAACTATCTGTCTCCTCCTTATCCTCACAAAGTTCAATACCTGCCTGAAAAAATTCAATTTTAGCTTCTAATTCTTCTGCCTGTTTCCAGTTCCTACCAAATCTCTTCAAGTTCTTAATAGTACTAATGTTTGCATGTATCTCTTGTGGATTCTTAAATATCTTTGCGTCTATTGTATCGGCTACCTGTTCTAGAAGTCTGTGGTGTTTCAAAACAATGCCTAATAAAATATGAAGGTAAGGGGGAGCAACATTTTCAATTTCAATCTCTAACATTGGTTTGTGTAAACAATTATAGTAACATGCCACTTGCCTTTTATTCCCTTTCCCATATTTCGTATATCTATTGTAATCGCTTATCAACATGGCCAAACTTCTTGGTTTGCAAGTTGTATGCTCTCTGGATGTCTTTATTTCCTTGTTTTGCTGGAGACACCACAGACATGGGTATGTTCCTTGAGCTCCAGACAAACCAAACATTTTCATCAAAAAGTCATAATCCCCGAATAATAAAACAACAACTTTTTTATCATCCCACTCTAAATCTTTTAGTGACTCTATCTGAGCTTTCATACCATTCATAAATATTTCCAAATTATCATATGTATCTCTGACTCTAGCCATTGATAAAAGGATGGTATTAGATTTCGAATTTGGTTTCTCTAAATTTACTACCTGCATTGTAACTTTGAACTGTGAATGAAAGAAGATATACAAAGTTACTTAGAATTCTTTGGCAGCCATCGTGTGCACAGGATTGTCTACCAAAGAACACTAATGGAACAGTCCTTATCTCACACACAATTAAAAAAAAAGACATTCATATTATAAATACAAGATTAACAAGACTTGAAAGATAGATCAAAGTATGTGGAAGTAATCTATCTATAGCTTTACATGTTTTCTGACGCTTATATACGCAGCTAAATATCATTATAAATGAATGAAAATGCAAATACATATGGTGCTTTACAATTTTTACAACCTTATTTAAGATTTGCGAGTATCAGGAATGCGTTTACAGTGATTTAAATGTTATAAAATCTGGTGACAATATGCTTGTTCTTGTAATGCCAAACTCACAAAACTGACTACCACACATTCTCAAGATATGAAACCAAAACAAAACGTATGTGGAAATAATCTTTAGCTTCCCTTCGAGAAGTCTTTATAATTATAAACTCAAACGAATGGGCCGATTAGTAGATATTAAATTAATAAAATGATTACTTATTTTATGAATTTCCTCAAATGATGACGCTGTTTTCAAAAGTCTGTAACTCCGTCAAAAATAATTTCAAACAAATAAAAATGCCATCAAAAATAGAACACAGAACAAAGTTATAGTACACAAAAGAATTTTAGTGCTGTGTTTATCCAGAACGAGTGTGTAATGATTTATATAATTACTGATTTTACACACACACACACCAGCTGATTTTCCCCGCCAAAACCCCCAGCAATCATTTACGATGCACATGAAGATTATTACCCGGTGTCAGAATTCCGGTCACCGAAACTAAAAGAGCGCTCTGGTATAGGGTACAAACAGCAGTGAGTTCTCCGCCAAGTTGTTTTTGGTCAGCCTCTCTTTAGCTTTCCTTCAGGGGTCCATAGCATAGCTGTTCTTGTGATGGCATCGGGTCTCTTCTGAAACGTGACTAACCAAACTCCAGCGTCTACTAGCTAAGATGGTGTGCATGTCCTCTTTGTTGCTCCGAGTAAGCAGTTCTTGGCTGGTGATGGTATTCGGCCAAATGATTGGGAGATTTTTCCTTAGGCAGATTGTGTGAAAAGAAGACAATTTCGAAAGTTTATTCTCTGTTACTCTCCAGCATTTCGCACCATAGAAAAGCACAGAAAGTTCACATCTCTCATATAATCTTAATTTGGTGTTTATATTGTACTGAGAGGACTTCCAGGTGTTGTTAAGACTATAGCAAAGACTGTTCTCGCTTTAATCATTCTATTGGTGGTGTCTTTGCCTGTTCCGCCGTCTGGCGTTACTACGCTTCCTAGTGTGATAGGGTGGGCGAGATGATGATGATGATTATGTTGTGATTGTGATATCACTCTCTTGTCACACTCGCACCGACCCGAACAACAATAAAACTCTTGATTCTAGAGGCAGGGGCTATATTTATTTTTACAGCCCATTCAGTGACAAAGCAAACATTAAACAAATAAACTAGCGAACTAAACGAAACTAAACAAAACAAAACAAAACAAAACACCCAACAGTGCCCGATGCTAATGTGCTCAAGGCATTTACAGCTTGGCTCTGTCGTCTGTTCTCTCTGGCGGCTGATACTAGGAAAGGTCCGCTGGTAGCTCGCTATCTCTTTTTATAGGCACTAGGCTAATCACTCACTTTACTGCGCTAGGCGTATTAATCTTGGCTACTTAAACAACACTCGCGATATTTTGCTCTAGAATGCATGAAAACACAAATAAAACCTACAGCTATTTAATATAACACAATTCTACACCACAACTTAATTTAAATGCATTATTATGGCATTTTCATCAATCTTGAATAATTTACATCCAAGCATGCTTCGCGCACATCGAAAATATGGGCGATAAATCTGCCTAGAAACAGGTAGGGGGCGGGCGTCTCCTTTTCGGCTCCATCACACATCTCCCTCCTGATTTTGTTGTCGTCCCGACAACATCACTCCCTCTGGCGCTTCAGTTGTAACCTCTCAGATCGTCTCGGGGCAGGACCCTCTATTGGCTGCAGGGCATACCAGCCTGGTTCGGGCATTAGACCATGCACGTCCTCCCCAGGATCTGTCTCATCTGGCGAAGCTGGTGCCTCAGGTAGGCCTAGTGTAGCATCTACCAGATTCGGAGAATCATCTTTGTCCTCACTTCGTCTTAGTTCGTGCGCCGCAACCCTCATCTTCAGATCTTCGTTGCTCGCTGGCCTTATCACATAAGGACCACCGCTTGCTTCTGGAATTGACGATACAATGAATTCGTCGTTGGACCACACGTCTTGTATTTTGGCCCTGTCAGTGTAGTGCACTCTTTTGCGCACTCTTTCACCCACTCTCAATGGTGTGGGGCCTGGAAGCTGATTACTTCTCCCCCTCCTGTCAGCGGCCATTTTCTGCATTCTCTCTGCAGCTTTTTGGTGGGCTATGTGCAACCTCTCTAGGTGACCTTGCAGCCACTCGTCAGTTGTCTCCGGCTCTTCATCTGGGCGCGTGCCTATCATGAAGTCTAGAGGAAGCCTCGGTTCTCTGCCGAAGAGGAGGTAGTATGGTGAGTACCCTGTCGAAGAGTGGGGGGTAGAGTTGTAGACCATAACCACCTCCAGCCACTCGTCAGTTGTCTCCGGCTCTTCATCTGGGCGCGTGCCTATCATGAAGTCTAGAGGAAGCCTCGGTTCTCTGCCGAAGAGGAGGTAGTATGGTGAGTACCCTGTCGAAGAGTGGGGGGTAGAGTTGTAGACCATAACCACCATCCTGCCGACGACGCCAATTGTGATAGGGTGGGCGAGATGATGATGATGATTATGTTGTGATTGTGATATCACTCTCTTGTCACACTCGCACCGACCCGAACAACAATAAAACTCTTGATTCTAGAGGCAGGGGCTATATTTATTTTTACAGCCCATTCAGTGACAAAGCAAACATTAAACAAATAAACTAGCGAACTAAACGAAACAAAACAAAACAAAACAAAACAAAACAAAACACCCAACAGTGCCCGATGCTAATGTGCTCAAGGCATTTACAGCTTGGCTCTGTCGTCTGTTCTCTCTGGCGGCTGATACTAGGAAAGGTCCGCTGGTAGCTCGCTATCTCTTTTTATAGGCACTAGGCTAATCACTCACTTTACTGCGCTAGGCGTATTAATCTTGGCTACTTAAACAACACTCGCGATATTTTGCTCTAGAATGCATGAAAACACAAAAAAAACCTACAGCTATTTAATATAACACAATTCTACACCACAACTTAATTTAAATGCATTATTATGGCATTTTCATCAATCTTGAATAATTTACATCCAAGCATGCTTCGCGCACATCGAAAATATGGGCGATAAATCTGCCTAGAAACAGGTAGGGGGCGGGCGTCTCCTTTTCGGCCCCATCACACTAGGTATGTGAATGAGTCTGTCTCTTCTAGCTTCTTGTTCCTTATTGTTATGGGCTGAGGATTGTCCACATTGAGTGCCTTGTTAGTATCTTAATTAAATGCACATTTTGTCTTTATGTCTTTGTGGAAGCTTAACGCAAAGACTGATGCATTTTACCTGCATAGTTCTAGTATGTGATCCACTCCGAAATTGTGGTCGTACAATTTTATGTTTATAGTTTGGACGTCATCGTCACTACCAGTATTTAAAACAAAAAAAAAATATTTTAATGGAACGAAAGCTAAGTTGATTGGTTCCAAAACGCCTCGAAAGGTTTTGAAAGAACAGTAAGTAGTTGGTAATGGTTTTAGCATTCTTTGAAAATTGTTTTACGCATTCTAAAATCAATTAGTGTGTTTTTTTAATTGTCGTCATGTGTGTATTTCATCTTTTCAAACGGATGGCGTCATCAGCTTAACCAAGTTTTCACGTATTTTTTTAATGATTATATTTGTATACACATTTTTGTGCACATTTTTAAAACGGGTGACAGTAGTAGTGTAGTCAGGTTATAATATTTTTGAACGGTTATAATTATCGCATACCTTTACCCTTTGCATAATTTGAGGTTAGAATTTTAAGAAAAAAAGTGGAATTAGTGAAGTACGTTTGAAGGTCAATTGCTGACTACCAGTCCTTCTTCTTGTGATCCCGAGGGATTTGAGTTTTCACTCTTTACCCTTTTGTATATAGGGGTGAGTTTTAGGACTTTCTTGCAAACTCAGAGGGCTTCGTTTAATACTAAATTCCAGCAAACTGTCGTCGATTTTTGATAGGGGAATTAAGACTTCGGTTGGTCCCTTCTGAATAGATTAGAATGAGCGATAGCATCAGTGAGAGATAATAATAGAAATATATTTCCACGAGTGAGATGGTAGAAGTTAATAGAGTCTGTCCCTGAAATCGAGAATCTTCTCTCTTTCAGCCTATCTTCTACAACAGATCTAGAGGAGTCAGACAGTCTATTATAATATATATTAATATATATCTCTCCACTCACATACACACACATAAGTGACGACAGTTAGACGCACAGACGTGGAAAAACTATAACAATGGAATATAGATATTTTGGAACGAGCTGACCGACACGCTTGAATAAAGTTTATGTAAATTTATTAACATAAGGAAAATTTTACCACAACACATAAATGTTAATATCAAGCATAGAAAATACATATAAGGTAATGAATTACTACAAGTATAATAGACCCATAGGTGTAATCTTTTCCCTCAATGTTTAGCCCACGATCCTGTTAGAAGAAAAGTGATAGCCCCAAAGAGTCACGGATATATACACTATAGTCTCAGATTTCCCTCTAAAGTTGAGAAACAGAATGTATACCCTAATCTATAATAAGAGAGGAAAACCCGCATTTAGCAACAATTTGCATAAATGAAATTACAAAAAATGTGGGTGCACAATCATATCATAAAAGAATCACTCAGTCTGCTTTCACTCTGTTCTTTCAGCAGGGGCCCCTGTCTCACTTTTCTTACCTAAAATCTTGCTGGTGTTCGCCGTCTGGCGCACGTTAGTACACACACACACCGTTTAATCTGTCTGTCTTTTTGATGAAGCGGATCCCAGCTCTGCAGATTTTGGTTTCATCCAATGGGTCCGGGGAGCGTCCTCTTCATGCGATAGTTTTCTTTTCAGATTTAAGTTAGTGTCAATTTACTCAGTTCAGGTAAGAATTAGATTTAAGCGGGCACACAGTGTCAGAATCACGAGGTTTCCCTTATTTAGGAAGATGACCGGTTGGTAACTTCTCTCAATAGATAATTACAATTATTGGTCACACCACAATTAGTCAAAATGTCGGAATGTTAATGTTTTTGTAATTTTTCTCGCCACAGGGCTGCATGTACATGAGAGTTTGTGAAGAAAAATAATCTGGCTCAATAGGCACAGTATAGGTATTTAGTCTTTAAAACCGTTAGTGAGATTTGTACTCTGTTTATTTCTGGAGGGACACACACTGCCAGACAGGTGTTAACTTGTAAACCCACGTGGTTAAAGATAAAAATGTTTCTTCTCTCAGTTGTACTAAAACCGCTGGTAAAAGTTGGGCTGACCCAAAACTGTATAAGGAAGAGAAAAGTACAAAATACTGAACCATAATATTCGCTTCGGTTTTAACTTACATTATAACTGCAAGCGTAGAGCTTGTCTTAACGTTAAAACTCCCGTGAAATAATTATGATCGTTTAAAAAAAATCAATCATCATGAATTAGAAATACCTACGTATTCCGTCAATACTCAATGATGACTCAGTGCAGTTATAAGTTAGTTACAATATACTCGGACTGGTTACTAGCAATTTAATTAAATTTCATTTACAGCTGCATGAATTTAAGCTAGAAATAATAATTTATTCTGCTTTCCACTGTAACACGTCAACTAGAGAATATAACAGACTTATAATTTAATCCCTCTGCACAGAAATCTAACTAGTGAAAATAAAATAGGCGATTTACCACTTAAATCACTCACAAAATACTAGATATAAAATATTACCTCCAAACAGAACTACGGGCAATCACCACGAAACTAGAATTTATTCACTAGATAGGTATTCTAGAAGCTCGGCAAAATTTAACGAGAAAACTAAGAACTTCGTTATACAAGCTTATTCTCTAGCACGAGCGATCCGTCTACTGCAATTTAGGAGTACTGAATGCCTGAAGTCTAACTACTGGGGTTTATATCTTATGAAAAGAAATGATTTCCTAATTCTCGAAAACCCGAAATAGTTCCCGTCTTAACACCTACATAAAACTCCGACGACGGCACTGAAACTGCCAGACGCGTTTCACACCTGCCGCTACCTATGGTCATTTCCCAGCGATGCATGTTGGCGCATCTCACACCTAACACCGAGAAACTTAACCAAGAGCGCCGTGTCAGATGAAAATGTTAGACGATATGTCTGCCATCATGTCTGTCGAGAACGAATTTCACACTATTCGGTCTACTCAAGAACTTAGCTAAACAGCAATAAAAATGCGTTGCTAAATAAGAAAAGAGACAGGCGAAGGTATGAATGGGAGAGTTTTATTTTTCACAATCAGACGAATGCGAAAAAAAGAAAGGATAAAAGAGCGATAATAAAGTAGAAGACACGGGTAGAATAGAGAAAGGATATAGAAATTTATTAATCATAAATCTCTTTGCGACACAAACTTAGCCTTGTTGATTCGTCGATTCCAATGTTGTTCTCTAATAGGTGATCGTTAATTGTCATAGTATCTCGCCCATATCCATAGCCGGTGTCTTCACTGTGGGTGTTCTCAGAGGATGGACATTGACAGAAGATTATCAGTGTTAGTAACCATTAAGCGTGCTGAATTTAAAAGTTTTGTACACGGTGAAATGAAAACCACTTCAGCGCTGGTCTCTCGAGGAAAAGGGGCCGGTGTAGGAGGCAAGAAGCACTGAACTGGCAACACGCACTGTACAGTGCATGCTATCGTCAGGTTGGGAACACTGGACAAGTGATTGCTACCTGGTTAACAGGCACTTAACTCATTCTTCTGTTTACATCTCTGCTAAGAGTAATCTTGAGCGAAAGTTGATACCTTTTTAAGCCCTCATCCTTTTACTCGGGGTTTGGCCATTAGTGGACCACTAATGTAGAGCAGGGCAGACAGTTCCGCCACACTTGCTAATAGGAAAGTGATATGGGCTCTAAATGTCTCGGTCCTTTCCAGGTCCTATATTCAGTGGTTGCGTATAGTATCGTGAAAAATGACCACGATAAATGAAGCACTTATTTCAGGGTGCATAGTTGGCTATGTCCTTTCACGATTAATTCTCGCAGCGAGGTGATGTTCCGTGGTTCGATTTCCCGGTGAGCCTATCACTTATATTTCTTGTCTGTTGTTTAGTGTCCTCCCTCTTTCTGTTTTAAGAGTGCCTGTAGTTTTAACATATAGTCGTTTATTTATTAATTAACCTTGTTGGTTACAAGGTAACCAGAACAGGAGCACGGCACACTAAAGCCGAACAGTTAATTTTACCTGCCTAGCAGAAGATATGGTGTTGTAACACGTCGCCAGAAATATGACAGGCCACTTGGCATAATATCACACCATACAGCTGTCACACACAGAGGATGAATGGCTTCCAGAAAAGATGTCACGAACAAATTTGGGAGGAGTGATGTGTCATGACTCCGCTAGCTCGTTTATCTTGAGGACAGACTTACTGCTGACGCCGATTAAGTTGAATAAGGTAAAGGTAGTCCCATTGTAGATACTGCCATAGGGGAATAAAGTGTTAGAGCTCCAGCATCGAGAGGTAGGGTGACCAGTTTCCTTCCTCGCTTCCTTTTCCTTCAATAACTCAAGAGCAAAGTTAGATACCCATTTACAGCTGGGTAGACTGGAGCGTGTCGATACCGTGAATCGAACCTGACACATTTGCCGCGAGAGACCAGCGCTCTAACCACTCCTGTCAGTCGAACGCTTTTCATATGAATGTGAATCCCAGTCCCATTTATATAAATAAATAGATGTATGATTTTTCCCAATGCTTATGTTATTGCTCACTGTAATTGAATATCATTTGTGGAATCTGGAATCACAGAGTTGGGCTGCTGTTATTTGTTCATGTGAGTTTTGTCTTCAATATTACGCCAGTGTAGAAAAATGAATAGTGTGCCCCAAGTTAACAGCAGCCAAGATCACGTCCCTTTTCTAATACAATGTAGAAGAGGGTCGTGACAATGTACGTACATGCACAAATTGTGTGTGTATTTGCATTCATAATGGTTTAAACTACATAAATAGAAAGATACGTAAGTGTGTATGTGTGTGTGTGAATATATATCTTAAGCTGAATTTCGGTTAAGTCGAAGCAATTTTGCAGGTCCCGGCCAGAAGTCTTCTTCTGTTTGTTTTTTTTGCCATCTGCCAGTTGTCCGTAGAAGATATCTTTCGGGATGCGACCATCTTCCATGCGGCGGACATGGCCAAGCCAGCGTAATCTGCACCGTCTAAGCAGTGTATACATGCTTTGAAGGCCAGCATGTGACAATACCTCGACATTTGTCACTTTATCTTTCAACGAAATGCCGAGGATGTGGCGCAGACACCGTAGATAGAAGGTATTGAGCCTTCTTTCTTGCTTAGCATAGGTTGTCCATGTCTCGCTACCATACAAAAGTGTGCTGGTGACGCAGGCGTTATATACCGCAGCTTTAGTCTTCATTGCGAGTTTGGAGTTTCCCCAAACACGCGATGTTAGGCGAGCAAATGTAGCTGCAGCTTTGCCAATGCGGCTGTCAATTTCTGTGTCCAGAGAGAGAGTGTCATTGATGGTAGACCTCAGGTATGTGAAGTGGTGCACCACTGCCAATTCATAGTTATGGATAGTGATAACTGGTGCAGCACCCACATCCTGACTCGGCACATTTGTTTTCTTTAGACATTGTGAGGCCAAAGTCCTTGCTTGCTTGGGTGAAGCGATTCATCAAGCTCTGAAGCTCCTGTTGGCTTTGAATGACGACTGCAGCATCATCAGCGAACAACAAGTCTCTTATAGTGACCCTTCTGATTTTTGTTTTTGCCTTCAGCCTTGCGAGATTAAACAGACGGCCATCTGACCTAGTGTGACGGCATATTCCTTCAGTTGCATCTCTGAATGCATGTATGAAAAGTAAGGCAAAGAAGATCCCGAAGAGGGTTGGAGCCAGAACGCAACCTTGTTTAACGCCACTGCGTATGTGTCGTAGATTTTCGATAGGAGAATTAAGACTAGGTTTGGTCCCTTCTGAATAGGTTTGAATAGGTGATAGACTCAGTGAGAGTTAGTGAAAGGTAATAGAATTTCCACACATGTGAGATGATAGATTTTGATATAGTGGCTGTCTCTGAAAGCGAAAAGAATTCTTCTCTCTCTCACCTATCTTCTACAACAGTTGTTACAGTGTCAGACAGACTACACCAATATACATATTACGTATATTTCTATCACTCACAGGCACGCACATACACGTGACGACAGGTAAACACACAGACGTGGGAAAACTATAACAATGATATATATATTATCTTAGAACGAGCTGACCAAACACTATTATTAAGTTCAAGAGCGATTTTTAATATCAGGAAAAAATCGGCTCACAACATCAAAGAAAGTACATCAAGGAGAATACATATACACATAGTCATAAAAATTCAAGGAAATGTTGCAAGGATGATAGCCCCCTTATAGTGTTAACTCTAGGTTTAGCCCAGCCCCGTTAAGAGAACAGATGATGGCGCCAGAGTCACAGATACACAGGGTTTGATTCTAAGAGTTTTCGTTGTTTTATCTCGTAATTATATGCACAGAGTTTGAACAAAAAAAAATCTGATTTAACCTAAGACAAAAACACAAGAACCCTAGCCTTAGCAACAAATTAGGCAGATTGAAAAAAAAATTAGGACAGCAACAGGGTGTCAAAGATATAATAGTGAAAATATCACTCAAACCAGCGTACACTCATTCATTCCGCCATGGCCTCTCATACATGTACTCACGACTTGGCTCGCTGCCTCTTGGAACACACTGATTTTAGATCTTCACACAGACTCAAAAAATGCAGTCTTCTGCCAAGAAGTCCCCAGTTCCAAAAGACGTATTTAACTTGGAGTCTCCGGGAACGACTACTTGGGTGTGCAAATTTGTTCAAATGTCTGATTAAGTCACCTAAAATTATTCCAGGCGCGGGAGTTAGCAGAGCACAGTGTCAATAGCGTAGGTTTCTAGAAATGATGAATGTCAGGTCGGTGCCTTCCCTCAGTATAGGATTCACTTTAGTCACACCACAGATTTGTCCACAAATATATATATATATATATATATATATATATATATATATATATATATATATATATATATATATATATATATATATATATATATATATATATATATATATATATATATATATATATATATATATATAGTCGGGAAATGTTAGTTAATACTTGAAGTATTTCGCGCCACCAGGCAGAAAAATTACGTAGAGTTTCTAGAAGAAATTAAGATCTGGCTCCAAGGTCCAGCATTTATCACCACAGTCCTTGCAAACCCGTTTTTGGGACACAGTATCTCTGGCCAACTCGGGCCGCATATGCACTGCCAGACCAGTGGCACCCGAGAAACCCACGTGGTTCAAAATAAGGACTGTCTATTTCTTCACAAGTATGGAAACTACTACTAGGTGCTGGTAAAGTTAGGGTCACCCCAAAACTTTCACTGTGTGGAGGAAAAATAACACATATAATATAATAAACAGAATGTGTACTGGTTATAACTTACATTTAAACTTGCAAGCAGAGAGCTTTGCTTATCATTTAAACTTCCCGTGACGTAAGTTATATTTAAAAATCAGCAATCCTCATGAATTAGGAACACGTGCGTATTCCGTCACCATTCATGAGGCTCGATTCTAGAGTTTATACGTTAGTTTAGAAAAATACACTCGACTGAGTATTAGCGGTTAAATTAAATTCATAAATAGCTACAATTGCCGTTATAAGCTAGAAATTTTAATTTTATTCTGCTTTCCACTGAATGCTTCCCTAGAAAATATAATAGCCTACCACTTTATTTCTCTTCTGCGCTAAAGAAATAGATTAAAATGAATTAAGCGATTTAACACTTTAACACTCACAAAATCTATATATCTATCATATTAATTACCTCAACCACAGAATTACAGGTAGTCGCACAACTTAAGAATAAAATGCTGAAAGTATTTCTGGAAGTCTAGAAGTTCGACAAATTGCCGAAACAAACTGAGATACTTCGCTAACAGCTATTCTGTTTACGAGCAACCTATCTACTGTGAGTCTATGAGCGAGAATGAAATTAAAGTTTCAAACTTGGCCAATATCTTTAAAATCGGACACAGGATCCTAATCTTATTTCGCCAAGCGAAATAGTCTCCCCTGTCCGTATAACACCTTCGTCCGCTTATCGCGTGACGTAACAGCCATCAGTGGCCGAGGGCTTGCATGAGTTGCAAATCTCAGACCGCCGTCTGCAGTGCGGAGTGGATTTTCACGCTAAGCCGGGTTTTTTTCTGACGAAAAACCTCATGCGTTTACTGAAATGCAGACTCTCTGTCTACTTTCCATGTCCCTCGGGTGAATTTTCACGCCCCAGGCCAGAGACCCTCAGACGAATGTCTAGCGAATGCTGTAAATTCACGCCTATCGTCCGACCAGCGCGACTGACATGTACGCAATACCACCCAGGTGCGATTCTCAGTTTTAGAGAAAGGAAAACAGGTAAAGTTTGCGAATTATATGAAAATAATATTCGCAAAACGAATGGATGAAAAGTATACAGGAAAAAGGAAATACAGAGATAATAAAAGAGAGAATTCGGGTGAAAGAATAGGAAGAAGATGTAGGAAATTAAATGAATATAAACCCTACGTGACAGAGCCTCCCCCCTTTAAGATATGGAAGCACTCCATGTCTACGTTATGGAGTTTAATTTCCTATAACCGTAGCTTCGGGGTGTCTGTCTTCTTCCCTCTCCTCTTCCCCCTCCATCTCTGTCCAATTCCTACTCAAGTCCACTCCTCAAAGTTTCCTTCCCCTGGAATGTCTCATATGCGCGCTTGAAAGAGCGTCGCCGCTTCTGACATTTTTGAAAGATTTCCTGTGATAGCGGTGGAATATCCCTGCCACTATCGTCATCTTCGTCAGTTTTGGCGATCGTCAGGAGATGGTCGGAGGTTGGCACTGGTTTTTCCAAGTATCTCTTTAAGAGATTTAAATGGAAAACCTTCTCCTTTCCTTCAATAGAGATCTGGTAGTTAGCCTTAGAAATCTTTTTCAGGACGGTAAACGGCCCTTGCCATCCGATCTTCAGTTGGTTGTTCTCGGTAGGGAGCAACACCAAAACTTTCTCTCCTGCTTCCAGTTCTCTCTCTTCCGCGACTTTCCTGTATCGGTTAGCGTGCTTGGTGCGTGCTCGCTTAAAGTTAGTCGTTGCTAGGTCCCACCCTAGTTTCAACCGTTCCTTTAAAACCGACACATATTTACTGGCTGAGACAACTGTCTCATCAGCCTTCTCGTCTGTCAAAGACTGAAGTAAGGCTTCAAGCGGGCCCTTAATGGGTCTGCCGAATAAGAGTGTAGCTGGCGGAAATCCTGTGGAAGTATGAGGAGATTCTCTGTAGCCAAATAATGCTGCCGGAATACAGAGATCCCAATCTTCAGGTTTCACTTGTGCCAGCTTACTTAGCATCATGGTGAGGTTTCCATTAGCACGTTCCACGAGCCCATTTCCGGCCGGAGTATATGGCTTAGTGTGGATGTGCTGGGTCCTCAAGATCTTAACGATCTCATCCATCAACAGGTTTCGGTATGGAGATCCATTATCCGTCAACACTTGCTGAGGGAATCCCAACCGAGTGAAAATCTGCACGAGGGCTTCTGCGACATGCTTGGCATCTGCGCATGTTAGCGGGATAGCTTCTGCCCATAAAGTGCATGTATCGACTAAGGTCAGGATGAACCTGTTCCTTCTTTTAGTCCTCTCGAAAGGCCCTAAAATGTCGATCACAACCCGTTCGAATGGTGTTCCCATTATTGGCATTTCACCCATGTGGACTGGGGGTGTCCGTTGCTTGGGTGGTACACGTTGGCACTGGGCACAGGATTTGACGTACCTGATAATATCAGTATTCACTCCTGGCCACCAATAATGAGTGGTTATACGTTGGTTTGTGGCGTTCTGTCCCATATGTCCGCTAAAGGGAAGAGAGTGCCCCATTTCTAGGATTTGGCTTCTGTACTGTTTCGGTACTAGGAGCTGGTTGTAACCTTGGTCAGGCTTGCCCGTTCTCCGATAAAGTACGCCATCCTCAGAAAAAATGTCCCCGTGCTGTTTGGGTTCCTTCGCCATGGGCAGTTTCCTAAAGCAGGGTGCCAAAGTAGGATCCTTTTGTTGCGCTTCTTTAAGTTCCATAGGTAACAAATTAGGCGCAGGCTCCCGTTCCTTCTTGGTTTGCCCTCTTGTAGTTACTGCTGCCACAATCGGCTCTTCCGGTTTCCCAATACACACGTATCTTCCGCCAAGTATGACTGGGTAGATGGGATCATCCATAACAGCTGCTTTGATCACACCTGTGACAAAGTCAGAGTGTATCTCCACCAATGCGATGGGAAGCGCTGTAGGTGCATCACTCTTACGAACTCCACAAAGTTTGACGGTCTCTCCTGTCTGTTGACCGGGTTTAACCAGCTTTCTGGCAACAATGCAATCATAAGAAAGCCCCGTGTCAAATAAGCAAGAAGTTTGAGAACCGTTCAAAGTAACAGTACCTCGCGTTGCGGGTCCATCCCCAACAGGTTGGGAATCACTGTCAATAATTCCGCCTTGCGAGACTGTCAATAAGCATCCGATGCGTTTCGGCTCGGTGTGCTCGGTCTGATCATATGTCCCGTGCTCAGGGGTTCTCCCTTTGCCACCTTGTCCTCGTTGGCTACGCTGCCATGTAGGGCGGTCGGGTTGATCAGATTGTTTGGGGTGGTTGGGGTACTTGTTCTTGTAGAACTTGGATTTTTCAGGAGGGGGGTTTTGAGGTCCAGTTTCTCTGTGGTTATTCTGATTCGAAGCATGAGAAGATTGCTCTAGGTTATGTTTTCGAAAATGCTCCTCTGTCGGTTTCCGCTTTGTGGCCGGTAGTTCAGCCAGCGCATTATGGTAACGCTCAGACTTCTCTAAGATGTCTTCAAGTTTTTCTGCTCCCTGCTCAGCTAGAAATCTCCGGGTATCAGCAGACAATGTGTTCTTTATTTGTTCTGTTAAAACAAATTCCTCCAGACCTTCATAGGTAGAGGGGAGCTGCGAGAGCTCTAGGCACTTTGTCAGATAACCCTTCAAACGAGACAAGAACTGCTGAAAAGTTTCAGAATTCTCTTTCCGGCTGTTGCGAAACAGTTGCAAAAATTTGCGAGCGTTCATTTCAAAGCGCTCCAGTAACGCTTTCTTCAACACATCGTAGTCGTCTTGTTGGCTACTTTCCAGCTTAGAATAAACATCATAAGCAGAACCTTTTAGGGCCTGGGAAAGTTTCATATTCCAACGCGACCTCTCTAACCCGTACATAGTTGCAATTTTCTCAAATTTTTCTAGCCAAGTGTCAATCTTCTCATTTGGACAAGGGAAAGATTCTAGCGGAAAAGACATAGCAGTGAGGTGAAGAGATTGACTGTTAGAAGGATCAGTTAAGGAGGAATGAGGAGAAGACTCTCCATTGCTGGAGGTAGAAGCAGCACCACGACTTTGAAGTTCTAGAGCTTTAAGAGCCAACTCATGTTGTCTCTCCTTCTCCTTCTCCTCATGCTGCATCCTGCGAATTTCCATTTCCTCGTCTATCTTCTTCTGCTGTAATAGCCGGTCTGCTTCTTCTTTCCTCTCCGCTGCTTTTTCCTTCTGCTCCGCATCATATCTCTCCAGTTCGTCCCTGACGAAAGCTTTCGCTTCGTCGCCGTCCAGTCCCTCTTGTCTCGCTTCCTCTCTGAGGAGTTGTCTCAGTTTCGCCCTTTCTGCCATATTAAATCAGTGGCTGAGACGTAGACGAGAAAAAGATACGAATAAGGGTACACTGGTTCCTACCACTTACGAGAAAAAATTTACCAAAATCAAAAGATGATATACTTAACCCTGGGATACCTCCTCCAAAAATAAAAATCTAACTATCGCTGCTATTATCGGCAATAAAGCACCTAATGCAAAACACGACTACGCCAACTAAATGGTAGTTAAGATTACTCCCTGAAAAAAAATTAAGTTTCTACAGTGGAAGCAAAATTAATTATTGCAAAAATTACAGAGAAAAATAATCCCTTAATTTTAAAATCCACTATCAAGTTTTCCCCTGAAGACAGTTAGGGTGAGGGAGGCAATTAATCTGGACAAATAGTCCGAAACGCACTCCTTAACTTTAGTTCAAACACCTTCCTGCTTCAGAACCCTTGTGAATGTTATACACTCACAAAACTTTACCAGCGTTTAGTATTACAAAATCATTAATTAACATGTATTCCGACAAATCAACCTGTAACTCAAATGTATATTATTCAAAATGCTGTGGAAAAAAACTTATCAGTTTGTGTGGTCAGCACGCCCGTAAACAGATCGTTAGTCTAGGGGATAAATTATTTTTAAAAAGATACACAACTCACAAGACAATCACACTCTTACTCTATTTCAGAATAAAGAATCTTAAGTTCAAAGTCCAGATAGACGAGCGCCCATTTGTCGTACTCGTCTTCCTATTCAAAGTTCAAAAATACCGATAGACGAGCGCCCATTTGTCGTATCGCCTTAGGATTTTGGGTTCAATTCCCGGTAACGAGCGACCATTTGTCGTAGATTTTCGATAGGAGAATTAAGACTAGGTTTGGTCCCTTCTGAATAGGTTTGAATAGGTGATAGACTCAGTGAGAGTTAGTGAAAGGTAATAGAATTTCCACACATGTGAGATGATAGATTTTGATATAGTGGCTGTCTCTGAAAGCGAAAAGAATTCTTCTCTCTCTCACCTATCTTCTACAACAGTTGTTACAGCGTCAGACAGACTACACCAATATACATATTACGTATATTTCTATCACTCACAGGCACGCACATACACGTGACGACAGGTAAACACACAGACGTGGGAAAACTATAACAATGATATATATATTATCTTAGAACGAGCTGACCAAACACTATTATTAAGTTCAAGAGCGATTTTTAATATCAGGAAAAAATCGGCTCACAACATCAAAGAAAGTACATCAAGGAGAATACATATACACATAGTCATAAAAAATTCAAGGAAATGTTGCAAGGATGATAGCCCCCTTATAGTGTTAACTCTAGGTTTAGCCCAGCCCCGTTAAGAGAACAGATGATGGCGCCAGAGTCACAGATACACAGGGTTTGATTCTAAGAGTTTTCGTTGTTTTATCTCGTAATTATATGCACAGAGTTTGAACAAAAAAAATCTGATTTAACCTAAGACAAAAACACAAGAACCCTAGCCTTAGCAACAAATTAGGCAGATTGAAAAAAAAATTAGGACAGCAACAGGGTGTCAAAGATATAATAGTGAAAATATCACTCAAACCAGCGTACACTCATTCATTCCGCCATGGCCTCTCATACATGTACTCACGACTTGGCTCGCTGCCTCTTGGAACACACTGATTTTAGATCTTCACACAGACTCAAAAAATGCAGTCTTCTGCCAAGAAGTCCCCAGTTCCAAAAGACGTATTTAACTTGGAGTCTCCGGGAACGACTACTTGGGTGTGCAAATTTGTTCAAATGTCTGATTAAGTCACCTAAAATTATTCCAGGCGCGGGAGTTAGCAGAGCACAGTGTCAATAGCGTAGGTTTCTAGAAATGATGAATGTCAGGTCGGTGCCTTCCCTCAGTATAGGATTCACTTTAGTCACACCACAGATTTGTCCACAAATATATATATATATATATATATATATATATATATATATATATATATATATATATATATATATATATATATATATATATATATATATATATATATATATATATATATATATATATATATATATATATATATATATATATATATATATATAATATATATAGTCGGGAAATGTTAGTTAATACTTGAAGTATTTCGCGCCACCAGGCAGAAAAATTACGTAGAGTTTCTAGAAGAAATTAAGATCTGGCTCCAAGGTCCAGCATTTATCACCACAGTCCTTGCAAACCCGTTTTTGGGACACAGTATCTCTGGCCAACTCGGGCCGCATATGCACTGCCAGACCAGTGGCACCCGAGAAACCCACGTGGTTCAAAATAAGGACTGTCTATTTCTTCACAAGTATGGAAACTACTACTAGGTGCTGGTAAAGTTAGGGTCACCCCAAAACTTTCACTGTGTGGAGGAAAAATAACACATATAATATAATAAACAGAATCTGTACTGGTTATAACTTACATTTAAACTTGCAAGCAGAGAGCTTTGCTTATCATTTAAACTTCCCGTGACGTAAGTTATATTTAAAAATCAGCAATCCTCATGAATTAGGAACACGTGCGTATTCCGTCACCATTCATGAGGCTCGATTCTAGAGTTTATACGTTAGTTTAGAAAAATACACTCGACTGAGTATTAGCGGTTAAATTAAATTCATAAATAGCTACAATTGCCGTTATAAGCTAGAAATTTTAATTTTATTCTGCTTTCCACTGAATGCTTCCCTAGAAAATATAATAGCCTACCACTTTATTTCTCTTCTGCGCTAAAGAAATAGATTAAAATGAATTAAGCGATTTAACACTTTAACACTGACAAAATCTATATATCTATCATATTAATTACCTCAACCACAGAATTACAGGTAGTCGCACAACTTAAGAATAAAATGCTGAAAGTATTTCTGGAAGTCTAGAAGTTCGACAAATTGCCGAAACAAACTGAGATACTTCGCTAACAGCTATTCTGTTTACGAGCAACCTATCTACTGTGAGTCTATGAGCGAGAATGAAATTAAAGTTTCAAACTTGGCCAATATCTTTAAAATCGGACACAGGATCCTAATCTTATTTCGCCAAGCGAAATAGTCTCCCCTGTCCGTATAACACCTTCGTCCGCTTATCGCGTGACGTAACAGCCATCAGTGGCCGAGGGCTTGCATGAGTTGCAAATCTCAGACCCCCGTCTGCAGTGCGGAGTGGATTTTCACGCTAAGCCGGGTTTTTTTCTGACGAAAAACCTCATGCGTTTACTGAAATGCAGACTCTCTGTCTACTTTCCATGTCCCTCGGGTGAATTTTCACGCCCCAGGCCAGAGACCCTCAGACGAATGTCTAGCGAATGCTGTAAATTCACGCCTATCGTCCGACCAGCGCGACTGACATGTACGCAATACCACCCAGGTGCGATTCTCAGTTTTAGAGAAAGGAAAACAGGTAAAGTTTGCGAATTATATGAAAATAATATTCGCAAAACGAATGGATGAAAAATATACAGGAAAAAGGAAATACAGAGATAATAAAAGAGAGAATTCGGGTGAAAGAATAGGAAGAAGATGTAGGAAATTAAATGAATATAAACCCTACGTGACAGTATGTCAAAGGGCTGTGATGTACTTTCACATACTGAACTGTTCCCTTCATGTCCTCATGGAATGACTTTATCATTTCCAGCAATGTAGCATGACAGCCTATTTTCAGGAGGATTTTGATGAGTCTATCCCTACTAACCAGGTCAATGGCCTTTGTGAGGTCTGTAAAGGCGATATATAAAGGCCTTTTCTGCTCTCTTGATTTTTCCTGAAGCTGGCAGAGAGAAAAGATCATGTCTGTTGTTGATCTACCAGCTCGGAATCCACACTGTGACTCTGGATATAAGCGCTCAGCTAACTTGTGTAGTCGCATTAAGATGACTTTGGCAAAAACCTTACCAACAATACTAAGAAGAGAGATGCCTCTGTAGTTATTGCAATCACTTATGTCTCCTTTTCTTTTTATACAGTGTTACAATCTTGGCATCTCGCATGTCTTGAGGAATAGTTGTCTCTTCCCAGCATTGGCGCAGCACTCTTTGCAGGGGATGTAAAAGCGTGCTCTTACAGCATTTGATTAAATCGGGAGGAATCCCATCACTGTCTGGTGCTTTGCCAGAGACCAAGCTATCAATGGCATGCTGAGTTCTTCTCAGTTTGCAGACACATGACAGCATCAAGGGCTGCAGGCGTGACGGTATTTTCTCTAGCGTAAAGCTCTGAGTAGTGCTCAACCCACCTCTCCATCTACTTACCCTTATCGGTTAGCTTTTCTCCGCTGATGGTTTTTAGCGGAGTCGTCTTACATTTTGGGAGAACCAAGGGCTTTCTTTATACCATCACATATTTGTCTAGTGTTGCCTGTTTGCGCTGCGGTCTGGATGCTCTCGCTGAGCTTGAGCCAATAGTCATTTGCACAACGTTGAGCTGTTTGTTGAAGTTTGCACCTCTGAGCCATCAGGATCTGTAAGGTTCTAGCACTCGGTGAAAGTTTGTATTCAATCACGGCACTGCGCTTAGCTTCAATGAGAGGTGTCATCACATCGGATGAAGCATCAAACCAGCCATTTGACTTCGCTGTTTTCTTACCAAAGGTGGCAAGTGCAGTACTTTGAATGGTGTTCCGCAGGTGCTCCCAGTTCTCTGTAACAGTATCACCTTTTTTTAAGGTCGCGGTAAATTGAGCGATCATGACACGGTCTGACATCTTGCTGGTATCGATGCATGGTTTCCCTTCATGTCTGACACGATGGAGTTTTCTTGGTTGTTGTAGCGAAAGGTTTTCCTGGTGTGATGATAGTGGTAGAGAAGAAGTAGAATCTCTCTCCAGAAAGTATGAAGTCCCAGTGCCAGAGAAGTGCACTGGTATCACAATTGAGTTACGGCTGTGAATACTCTGAGCTGGACAATAGATTTAGGCTTCAGAAGTAAACGGTGCCACTTTCGCTATAATAACCCTATGTGATTAAATTAGAAAAAGTAACTCAAAATTTAACAGTTAAAAATTTACCAAGTCAAATGAGTACAATTTCATAATTTATTATGTACATCTATATATTCTTGTAATGAGAAATGGGTGTTGGAAGATGGTAAAATGTATGATTATTTATAGTTACAAATTAAAATAAATAATAGTAAAAAATCTTGGATGAATCTTCCAATGAATTTACAAAACGTCTGTCACAGTATATCTTTGATATATATTGCTATCTAGTTCTCATCATCGACAGTCGTTTTAGAAACTGCTCACAGGATTTGTTGGATTGAATAACACATAAACTCATCTGGTATTTGTTCGAGGTTCCTGAGACACACTGATGATCAGGAAGACTTTCCTTCAGCCCGCCCTATAACTACGGGGGACTAAGGTGTTGACGATTGGTTTACCTCTAGGCTTCAGTTAGCAGGATCAACGGTCCTCAAGTCTTTGGTTTAAACTTGAACATGAGCTTGATCAGGAATGATCATAAAACTCGATCATAAAAACCTGGAACAAAAGGTAATAGGTGGCCATGGTGTTCCAACAATCTCACCACCCACTGCTGTTCATGAGGCGACCATGTCTTCAGTGTTTGTATATAAATGAATGATTCATGGTAGTATGTTACAGAGATAGCATGATACGATACTGTCCACTGTGCAGAATTAACAAAATACATGAATAAATCACATGTTATGATACATGGGTACGATATAACCTTTGCCTTCCACTTATGGATGCCAAGTCACTTATGTACTTGCTGGTATGTCGTACGCTTCCAGGCAAGAACTAGCCATGATATATTTGGCTAACCAATTAATGGTTATGCTTCCTGACAATGCCGGTGAAGGTTATCTCTGGTTAGCGTCATTCCCTGTTTATTATGTCTGATACAATCAAATCGTAAATAAAATCTGAAATAAAATGATATTAGTCATACATATATCTTTAATAAACTTACATACCCTCTTAGGATTAATAAGCTCACGGTGAGGCTGTATTGGTTGAAGTTAATCTGCCTTGCATGCAGCGTGAAAAAAGAACTTTTCTTGCAGATACTGTCTTCCAGTTTCTCACTCTGGCTTCTGGATTTGGTGTGTGTGATTTTCAACGCGCCGCTCTGTCCTTATATTTGGGCTTCTCTCCCGTACGAGAAAGCACACTTTGAAGGCCCATAAAATTTTCGTTTAATCTCTCGGTTTGAGGCGATCTGTGCTTTTTCTGTACTTGTTTTCTCTTCTTTTCACTACACACTTATATCCTTCCTTCTTTCCTAGGTATCCTTTCATTTTCCCCATATGAGGCTTTCATTCTATCCAAGTTTTATTTAAATCCGTGTAGGCATGTATGTATAATAAATTTTTAAAGATTATTAGCTAACTTTTAGCAGATGTGATGACGATGAAAAATGTTAATTATTTTTAAAACTATTTATATTTGAATAATATCCTTTTGGATATCATTTATACTCTATCTCCTTTGGTGAATTATTATTATTTAAATGTATTCCAACCAGGCGTTCTCTTGTAGCTTTAAATTTTCGTTCCTGTAAATGCAAACTTTTAAAGTCGGCCATTCCTATATTCGCTATTTCCTACCTCCTTCAATACCATCCGGCTAAACGTAATTCACATTTTCCCGCCTTCTTCAAACTTCAAAGCAAGACCGCCGCGTTGTCCTTGCGCTGTGTGTGTGTGTGTGCGTGTCGCGCTACACATTTTTTTCACAAACAAAGCAAGTGGTACCAAATCTCGCTACAGTTGTGCTCTTGATTTTGCAGCAAACCAAGGAGTGATCTGTATCACAGTCTGCACTATGATACGAGCGCGTGGAGAGCACTGACCTAAGAAGTGGCCTTCTGACGAGAATCAGATCCAGTTGGGGCCAGTGCTTGGATCGTGGGTGTCTCCATGATACCTTATGCTGGGGTTTTGTCTGAAAATAGGTGTTGGTCACGCAGAGGTCATGATGGACACAGAACTCCAAGAGCCGTTTTCATTCATCCTGCCAATACCAAACCTGCCCAGACATGAGGGCAATGAAACATTATCGGCACCCACTCTAGCGTTAAAGTCACCAAGGAGAACAAGCTGTTCTTGCCTTGGTGTGCTTTTGATGACTGCTGCTAGCTTCTCGTAGAACACGTCTTTAGCTTCTGAGGCAAAGTACAGGGTAGGAGCATACACACTGACAAGGGTGATGGGACCTGCGCTAGTTTGCAGGCGGAGCGTTAACAGGCGTTCTGATCCATTCTCGCCTGGTTCAACCATTTTAGTTAGCGATTTTTTGACCGCAAAACCTACTCCGTGTTCTCTAGTTTTATTAAGGTCTTTCCCTTGCCAATAAAATGTGTAATCCTTCTCGCTCACCATTCCTGAACCTGCCAAGCATTTCCTGAAGTGCAGCTATGTTCACCTGATGTCGCTTGAGTTCGTCATTGATTACGGCTGTCTTCCTGACATAGCTTATGTCCTGTAGATTTTCGGACAGTCCAGTCAACATAGTCCGGGCGTTCCAGCATCCCTATCTGAGACTTTGTTTATTTCTATTACTTCTTGTTTTTTGATAATTACTTGGTGTAAAATGTTCTGTCCACAGTTCGGGTTTGACTCTAATCCCCATGCACCCAATGGGGAAAGCAGACAGTGGCAGAACAACACCTAATTAACTGGGGGCTGCCCAGCTTGAAGCGGACGATAGCTGTCCAGTGAGATCCTAGAACCTCTCCCACTGTCGGAAATAGTCCCTGGCGCCATGCCCTACGCCAATTGGGTAAAATGCTTATAACCGGTAACTGCTACTTCCCGTGTTTTGCCGACACCTATAGGGTGAAGCTGGAGTGTCCTCTCCAGGGCGCGAGCTTGGGCACAGTTATATGGAGATCAAGCTGTTGCCCATGAAGCATGTTCCCCCTCTCCACACAGCTGGTAGACCGAAAGGAACGGCAGTAGCCGATACAGTTTGGTACCAGCCACGTCGCAGGAGTTGCCAGAATAATGCTGAAAAAAAAATATATATACATATAGTTTGCGGGTTTTGGGACTCACAAGTTATTGTGCACATACAGTATATGTGAATGTTGGAAAAAACCGACCAAATTGGTGGAAGTGAATCAAGGCCAGCTGTGGTATCGTTTAACAGTTGTGACTGTTATCAGTTGCTGACATGTTCCTTATCTGTGTGCTCCAAAATTGCCCTCGTGTCCGGCATGCGAGCGCAGGAACACCCACTTTAGGCATGCAGTGCGTCGTTTAGATTGAGCTTATAAAGATAAACTATTTTAAACAATTTACTGGCACAGTTTCTTCTAAAAACATTCCGACTTTGTCGTCTGTTTTTAAACATCTGCACATGCAAGTACTTACTCCTCCCGGATAAAGTAGCAACATTAGGCGTATCTCGAAATTGATCTAAAGTGGTTATCTGGCCAGTTAAACTATCACCTTTGGCTATCTTCAGTCGGTGACAGAGCAGGAAACCTTGCTACAGAAGCTTCTGTGTTGTGTAAGGAGAATCAGCGGAGAGACCCTGATAATGGCGTAAGTTGTTCTGTGATCGCTGTCAGCCAGCCACAAACTCATCCTAACCGCATTTTTTTAAAAGCCTTGTGCTTTACCCGCCCCTTTCTCCAAACCAAAAAAATAAAGAAAGTGATATTTTTGGTTCCTTTCGTCAGGTCAGTTCACTTGTGAGATTTCTGTGAGGGAAGAGGAAAAAGCCGAGGATTGGTTTTCATGTCCGACATCAGGAGTTTGCATTGACGTCATTGGATTGTGCCGATTACTTAATTTCTCTCAAATCTTTATCTCACTTGCCACGTCGCTCTCTGAAATTATCTTGCTTTTTTCTTTTTTACATTTCATCTGTGATTTTCTCTGTGATTTCTACGTTCATGTAGCATCGTTCCTCGCTTTCAAACGTTTCGTTTGCTCTCTTGCATATTTGAATAGGCCCATCTTCATATCCCTCATTTAATGTTGTTACATCAAGATTTCATTGTTACTGTTACATGCAGATCTCATTGTTACTGTTATATCCATACATCACTGTTACTGTTACATCCAGTTCTCATTGTTACCGTTACATCCAGATCTCATTGTTACTGTTATATCCAGATTTCACTGTTACATCCATACCTCATTGAAACTGTTATATCCAGATTTCACTGTTACTGTTGCATGCAGATCTCATTGTTGCTGTTATATACAGATTTCACTGTTACTGTTACATCCAGATCTCATTGTTACTGTTATATCCATATTTCACTGTTACTGTTACATTCATACCTCATTGTAACCGTTACATCCACATCTCATTGTTAGTTATATCCAGATTTCACTGCTACTGTTACATCCATATCTTATTGTTACTGTTATATCCAGATTTCACCATTACTGTTACATCCAGATCTCATTGTTACTGTTATATCCAGATTTCACCATTACTGTTACATCCAGATCTCATTGTAACTGTTATATCCAGATCTCATTGTTACTGTTATATCCAGATTTTACTGTTACATCCAGATATCATTGTTACTGTTATATCCAAATTTCACTGTTACATCCAGATCTCATTGTTACTGTTATATCCAGATTTCACTGTTACTGTTACATCCAGATTTCACTGTTACTGTTACATCCATATCTTACTGTTACATCCATATCTCATTATTAGTTTTATATCCAGATTTCACTGTTACTGTTACATCCAGATCTCATTGTTACCATTATATCCAGATCTCATTGTTACTGTTACATCCATATCTTACTGTTACATCAATATCTTATTATTAGTTTTATATCCATATCTCATTGTTACTGTTACATCCAGACCTCATTGCTACTGTTATATACAGATCTAATTGTTACTGTTACATCCATACTTCACTGTTGTTATATGCCAAATCTCTCCTGCTGTATGTCCAAGATCTCTTTCTATATGCCTAAGCTAACTTAATATATGTTCAATCTCGTTTAGTTTATGTTTAGTCTCTCTTACTGTATATCCAATCTCTCTTACTGAATGACCACTCACTGTTATTGTATTTCCAATCTGTCTTTATATCTATTCTGTCTGAATGTATATCCAGTTTCTCTTATGTAAGTCCGCTCACTCCTGTTGTGTGCACTCTCTTTAAGTATGGTCTAAATGTATATCCAATCTCTCTTACTGAATGTCCACTCACTCTTATTGTGTGCCCAGTCTCTCTCTATATGTCCAATATGTCTAAATGGATGTCCAATCTCTCTTACTGCATGTCCAAGTTCTATTACTTACTTACTTACTTAGTCAGTCGTTCCCCTACTACCGTGAGGTGTAGAGGTGTTCTATTACTCTTGGTTCAAATTCTTTAACTGTATGTGTAATTTAACTTGCTGTTTGTCCTATTCTGCCTTACTGTAGGCCCAGTTTATGTGAATATTATCATCCAGGAAGTCATCAGTTGGCTATTCAAGAATTAAACACAACGTTTCTGTACCCTGTAACCACTGAATTGATGATGCGCAAAGGATGGTCCGTGGATGACCAAGTCACCGATCACTGAATTTCACGAAGCACAAATATTTTCTCATTCACATTTAACATCATTCTTTGAACAATCATCACGTTGACACACATTGAGGAAACGCGTTGATAGCATTACCAGGCAGCCCTAGTTCCGGAATCCCCAGAGTAAGAGAAGCAGAGATTTGCCAAACAAACACACGGACAAGAGAGCCTGAGACATACCAAAATCACGAGGAAGACATGGAAAGATCTTCAGCTTATGGCACGCGCCAGGAAGACGTGGTATAAGTGTTTTTAAGAAATATGTTACCTGGGAGCTGCAGAGTAAGGAATGAATGAGCCATCACGTTCTTGTTGCTGTTGGAAGTCAGGATCAAGGTTATAATAGTGTCTGCTATTAAAAGACAAGAAGCGAACCGTAATATGCACATCAAGCTAGCTGCCTTCAGCTTGTCATTGGAAATCGTTGTCTTTTTGTTTCAGAGTTATAAACCATCCATTGCCACATCTCTTTGTAGCTATGCAATTTAAATGTGTAATGGTCGTGACATACCAGTCAGATGGGAACTGGAGTTTGTTAAGAATGTTCTTCACCACCACATATGCTCTTCACCTTTTTACATTTATATTGAAGTGCGTAAAACAAGCGTCGAATATGTCACAATTTTAACAGGTGTTTCAGAATAGACCAGCTGATTCTATCCATATTCACCCACGCTGTTCTCTCTCTACCTCTCTCTCTCTTCCTCCCCCTCTGGCTCCCTCTCCCACCCTATCTTTCACTCCTCTCTCTCCCTATCTCTCTACCCTCTCTCTCTATCCCTCTCGCTCTCTCTCTCTCCTGTGCTTGAATATCTTGCTGCCTTGCTCACGTACCACACTTACATTTTCACTGTTAGGTATTGTACGTGAATAACACAAACCTTGCAATCTTCTTTTGCAGCGTCTCCGTCGCAGTCTGCCACCTTCCCTGATTCGCCGGATGTCAACCAGCACCTGGACCACAACAACTTCAGCCACTGGCATGCCTACACTAGAACCTGAACCATGCCGACTACGCTCTTCCTCTTTCCGGCAATCGCGTGAAGGCACCCCAGGTTCGAGTCCCAACGGTAGCCGCAGCAACAGCCCTTCACCCTCCTCCAACAGCACAACAGTGCTCACCATACCAAAATCTCGCTCTTTCTCATTAGCCTCCGCCTCCACTACTCAACCTTCGTATCAACGGCGCTTTTCTTCCAGAAAGAGCACGGCCAGTGAGTCGACCTTGCCCACTTTCGACTCCAGTCCTACCAGGGCTGACTCCAAACCTGCGATTAGCCCGTTAGCCCGCTCAGGAGAATCCATCGAGTTGACGGAGACCGGTCCAATCAAACTGATCAAGGACATCTCAAGCTCGATTCTTATTCAGAAACGTTTTATCACGTCTGACTATGACAGCAGCGACTCTCCCAGCAGCAGCGACCACAGTGACAATGTCTGCACGTCTGAGGATGTCGCGGGATCTCCTCCAAGGAAGGTGAGTATGTATGTGGGTGAAGTATAGCAGTGTCTACAGGGTTTTTGAGCGGTCATTTCATACATGATACAACGGCAAAAACAAGGGGCAGTAACTACCATTTGATAAGTAGGTTTTATTTTATTTTGTTTTTTTTCCCCAGAAACAAAAGAAACTAAAATGGCCAATAAACAATCGTTACAAAGAAGATTATGCTACCTGAAGAGCAGCGCATGGGAGACTTTTTCAGGCCATAAATCGAAGATTCCTCAGCAAAAGAGAAGTTGGCAAGAAAACGAAGATGGCCGTATACCACTCCACCTATATCTGTCTTGACGAATGGATGCGCGTTATGGGCAATGACTACAACACACAAAAGTCAGATCCAGACCTCAGAAATGAGGTATGTGAGGAAGGTGGTTGGAGTAACAAGAAGAGACATGATCCGCAACCAAGGCCTAAAAACCCAATCCCTGCAGACCCAAGTAGAACAGTCCCAACTAATATGGTTTGGCCATGTCTGCAGAATGGGAGAAGATTGCCTAACCACGACAAGCATGAGAAACTAAGAGCCAGGGATCCAGACCTCCAGGACGACCCAGAGTCCGCTGAAGGACAGCATTAGACAATCTCTGAAAGACCGAGGACTAGAATGGAACCAGGCCAGGAGGAAGACAGCCGAAAGGATAGAATGGCGCTCTCTCTTCTAAATCTCTACACCTCACGGTAGAAGAGGAACGACTAAGTAAGTAAGTAAGTACGAGAGAGAGAGAGAGAGAGAGAGAGAGAGAGAGAGAGAGAGAGAGAGAGAGTATGGCATTGTCACAAGATATGAAGCCATGACAGATATTAAAAAGAACAAGTACTAAAACTTTAAGGTTCGCATCTAAACTGGGCTTCAGATGATAGGTCTACGCATGCAGAGGTATTTGCCGCGATAGAGGCTGCGATGGGTTCGTAGGAGCAACGAAAATCAATTGAGTGGTGTCCAAATCAAGTACTCTTTCTGGCAAGAGTGAGAAAATCATACAAAGTCAGAAATCCTAACTACACCTGTTCCAAATTAGTTCGGATTATCGAAGTTCAGCAGCATTTCGTATTAGTTGATGTTTTAAAGAAAGGTTTAATGACTAAACACGTAGAAGATTATCTGTGCCCATTGTCCTAGTAAGATCCCTTCATGTGCTCTTGCGGTGAGGGTTCATGTAGCAGCTTGTTTTACATGATGAAATTATCCCAAGTTCAACCTGACATTAATCGCCTTTTACCACATGATAGGATCTGTTATGAGAAAGACAGAATATAACTACTACTGCCTGAGACATGTCATACAAAACGACTAATGCGTTGGGCTGGGACACATCAATATCATCAATATACGAGTATATAAAATCCCAGCTTTTTCTGTCAGTAACGCTAAGGGATGCAACTTTGGTTGAAAGTTAGACATTAATTGTATTGTTTCCCTTATGTGTACTCTCCCGAAAATAGTAACACTTACCAAAGAACAATGCGCAAATGACGGGGTGCACAAAAATATATTTATAGAATGTGTGATCCCGTATACACACATTGGGATTCTCGCTGCTGCTACGTAGTTCGTGTACTGTGGTGATGCACAGTGGTTTAAAAAAAATACTTTTGAATAAGTAAAATTGCCGTTAGGTATTGGTGCTTTTGAATGTAATCCCCGTCTTATGACAGGGCTTTGACACTAGTATACAATAAATTTCAACACGAATTCGTGAATTATTTGGTATAGGCTTCTTGAAGGGGTAACGGCTGCAGTGGCGGCTCCACATGAATGAAGGATGGAATCATACATTTATTATACCACTTCACCTATGTCCCAGTCTTCACTTATGGATGCGAGTCATGGGCAATGACTTTAGCCCACAAAAGTCAGCTCCAAACCTCAGAAATGAGGTATGTGAGGAAGGTGGTTGAAGTAACAAGAAGAGACATGGTTCGCAACTAGACGATATGCCATGGCCTCAAATCCCAGCCCCTTGCAGACCCAAGAGGAACAGTCACAATTACGATGTATTGGCCATGTCTGCAGAATGGGAGAAAATCGGCTACCACGACAGATATGAGAAACCAAGAGCCACGGATCCAGACCTCCAGGACGACCCAGAGTTCGCTGGGAGGACAGCATTAGACAGTCTTTGAAGGACAGAGGACAACATTAGGCAGTTCATGAAGGATTGAGGACTAGATTGCAACCAGACCAAGAGGAAGGCAGCCGATAGGATATTTTGGCGCTCTCTGTGGCAAACCTCAACACCCTAGGGTAGATGAAAAACGACTAAGTAAGTATACATTTATTATGATTAATTATAGTCGTCTGCCGCTGTCATTTCTTTAAATCAAATCTCCTTCAAAAATCCTTTAATTGAACAGTTTCTACAATAAATTATCTTATTTTCTCTTGTCACAGGATTTGTTCAGATTATCATCCACTTCATTATCCAAAACCAAAGAGAAAGCGCGACAGCTTGACGAGGAAGAAGACGACAAAGAACGGGAGGATAATGACGATGAGGATGATGACGAAGAAGAGGAACATGACCTTGTATGTAACGAGAAGAGGGATTCATTACCAAAATTATCGCCCTCAGCAAAGAGCGCTGGCCGAACAATCGGCGAGAGAAGGGAGCTAAATCTCTTGTTTGATCCCGAGCAAGAGCTGGAGAAATCCCCATTGTTACACATCAGTCAGTTAAACGAATGGGACTACCCCATCTTTGAGCTGGCAGAAGCCGAGGGAACATTGCTTCTCACGAAGGTAAGGATCCTTGTGATGTTTTCATGTTGTTCTTGCTGGTGGATGATGTACTCTTTCTGTGCTTAAATGGTTTTTTTTTTAAATTTAAATAACTAAGAAGTGAGCAAGGCCATTCATTCATAACCTTTGAGCTTCCTAAGGAGCATCGGTCAAAGGTTAAAGGTAGTCCCATAGCAGATATGGCTGTAGGGGAGTGAAGTGTTTGAAACTTAACTGTACTAGGTACAGCATCGAGAGGTTGGGTGACCAATTCCCTTCCTCGCTGCCATTTCCTTCCCTAACTCAATAGCAAAGTCAGGTACCCATTAACAGCTGGGGGAACTGGAGCGTGTCGATACCGTGAATTGAACTCGGCACCATTTGCCGTGAGAGACCAGCGCTCTAACCATTCCAAGGAGCACAGGCCTTCAACAAATATTCGCCAGGTCTTCCTGTCCTGTCTGCTGCATGTCTTCTGTATCCCATTCATATATGTTTTCAGTTGTCTTGTCCATGTGGTTTTAGGTCTCCCTTTGTTTTTTAACCAGTAGTGGATCACCAGTGGCCAAAATTCAAGAGTATCTAAAATGGGTCGTCAAAGGTGTCTACCTTCGCACACGATAATACTCATGGCAGAGTTGTACATAGAAGGATAATGACGCTTCTATCTCAAGGGAGTTCACAAGATAATTCAGAAGTCAAGAACAATGCTGTATAGAGCAGAACACTATTAACTTATATCTGATCCGGCACTTTTTGTGAAGTTTTAAGCAATATTATGGCTTGTTCGAGCCCCCAACTGGTTTAATCCAGCGAAATTCCTTTTATAAGTATTTTGGCTCTATGGCTTTATATATATATATATATATATATATATATATATATATATATATATATATATATATATATATATATATATATATATATATATATATATATATATATATATATATATATATATATATATATATATATATATAAGCTTTTAGATCATACATGCACTCTCTTATTATCTATAAGAACTGAATCAACTATGAATTTGTAAAAATAACATATAACAAATTTAATAATCAATTAGTCTTTAACAAATTTTTATAAATATGGATGAAAGTGACTTTAGAGGTTTTTAAAATTTGTCTTCACTGAGACTGAATTGGGACTGATTATTATTATTGTCCGTTGCTTGTGCCTGTTACAAATAACTTAACTTACTGAGTACTGCAAATGGTCATTGTCATGTCTTTTGTAAAGAAGACTCTTCTCTAGAGGCGTCTAGATGAACTTCACTCCTGATGTCAAGGTGGGTGTCTTCACAACGTGTGTACTGTAGGTAGTTGGTGTCGAACACAGCTCTTGAATCAAAAAATTAGTAGCGAAGATTTTTACTTCAGACTGGTTTGGTACAAATAGCCGTCTCGTAGCTTCGAACCACGAAGTTTAGGACAATTAAAAGAGCAAATGCCTCTGCTAAGTACATTTGTGGGCTGAAGATTAACAGGTGCATTGTCTCACTGTCCACCCACCAATGTAAGCCTCTCTGAATAATTATTCTCCCTGAGTATACACATTATAATTCAGGGAATATGATTAGAAATCACAGTTATTCTTCTGGTCACTTAAATGGGGAAAATAGGTCTGAACATCGCGAGTGCATTGGCTTGCCTGAATTACAATTAACAATGTACATACATCTCACCAAATGATACTATACACCCTAGGCACATGTGAGGTAATCATCTCACTGCTCCATTCGGAGTCTGGGGTCACCTCTGCTGTCAGTTTTCTGTACGACTAGCAAGAAGCAATCAGCAGCTCTTGCAGTAGTGGTTTATGAATATACTATTTTCATATATTGGGGTTGCCAGCCTCGTATGACTTGTATAACCACATAGCAAGTAACATGTCACATTCACTTTTTGTAAAATATATGCTCACAACTTACCCCAAGTTACTTGGGAGCACAATCTCCTGGCACAGTAGAATGGACACAGCAACTTTGTTTAGATGCTTCGAACACTTGGTCTTGGAAATTTTAGTATTCCTATTATGACGGGTGCTCTGATTCCTTAAGTTCCCAGTCTTGGTATTTAAAAATGCGGGTTATCTTTTAAGTTATAAAGACGCCAAAATACTTTGATCTGTCACTATTAATTCTGGAATACTTTCTCTGATCCTTCTCTCTGGCTACTGGGAGTTGCTAATTTGACGTTGCGATGCAATCTGATCTGTGTCTCCGATTTTGCTAGATTATATTTCCATTTCTCAGTTCAAGTCCCAGATTGGTACAACCTTGCCAATGAAAGCCAAAGTCTATTCCGGCTCTCAAATTAAACCAATGGTAAGCTCTTTAGAACTATGTGGGTCGGTGTGTTAAATCATTACTATCCCCCGCGTGTTTTAAAATATCAATTTTAAAATTTAAACTCGTGACCTCTTTCAAATTTGGCAGTAATACTTCCGATTGTATTTGTACAAACTCACAAACACATCGGTGTACTTATTTCCTGGCTCATGCCTTTCCCACCATAATCTCCCCAGACGGGTTATCTGTATTATTGTTACCGAGATGGTCCAGCGGAAGTGATTACATATTATCACCTATGTTGGCGTACACCTCCCAGACGGATTTCTAAGACAGCCATTTTGGTTTGCTTTCCATCGATCGTGCGCCACCACCTTGAGTCAACAAAGATCATTTCTATCAAAGGTCGCTAAACGACTTAAGTGATAAACGTATTATCCGCTGACCTAACTAGCCTTGTAATACTACGATTCACCTGGTGAAACATAAACAAATCTAAGGAGTGGTCAGAGCAAAAAATGTAAGTACATAAAATATGCCAAATAATAGGACGATGAGTCAGGAAAATGAAGAAATAAGTTAATAATGCAGGAGAGAACGAAATTGATGAAAAGGGCACAACTGATTTCGTCACAATACTCTTAGTTTGTCGTACTTTAAAATGACCTTGAACCTTGATAATTTATACACACAACAGTCTGATGTGGTGTCAGAGTTAAAAATACATGAAGACACCGACAGAAAAATGACAAGAGGAAAAAGGAAGACGGACCTAGAGAAACGGAAATCATGCAATACTTTTGGCGGGAAGTGACAGTGTTAACGTTGACAATCGATTGGCTGTAAATCCTGGCAATCAATGTCCAGTCACACTTTGGGAGATTAGAAATCGATCCCTGTCAATTAATGCTGCATGTCGCTTCTGCGGCCGTTGACTCTTGCAAGTGTTGGCGTGTGTCGGAATGTTCGTATTTTTTTTTCTAATAATAACGTTTTATTCAACTGCCATTTGAAAATGTATTTTTAATTATTTATTCCTATAAACAAAATAAAATCCTGTCCAAAATGGCCACCACATAGACGTCACAAGAGACAGCAACAATTGCTGTCCGAGATGAAATCACGTGATTAACAGCCCGGATCTCACGTTAAGTTTTACAGTTAATGTGACATCGTTCTTCATGTTATACAATGGCAGTTAATTGTCTTTATATCGACCTTATTTCATGTACAATTTTTGTGTGAATAGGGGTGAATAAATAATAATTTAGAAATTACAAGTGACTTTTCAACCACCGTGTAGATATGAGTATTTGTATGTACTAGTATATCTTCAAAGCATATTTACACTGCTTAGACAACGCGGACTATGCTGGCTTGGCCATGTCCGCCGCATGGAAGATGGTCGCATCCCGAAAGATATCTTTCTACGGACAACTGGCAGGTGACAAAAGAACAGTTGGGCCACCGCAGCTGAGATTCAAAGATGTGTGCAAGAGAGACATGAGGGCACTAAGCATAAATCCAGCAACTTGGGAGGATAAAGCTGCCGTTCGCACCAAGTGGAGATGCTCTCTACGGCGCCACCTCCGAAAAGAAGCTCTCATGGAAAATTATCGTTTGAAAATATATCCAAAGGGGAAGAGTGGAGTAAGTCAGGGGAGAAAAAGATCAATTACCAGCAGGTCATCATTAGCCTTGGCAGAGAGTGCAGATCTTGGGGCAATGGAAAAGCAGAACTGGAGATTAATCAGCTGATCATGCTGGGGATGATGACGCCATTGTGTACACTGATGGGCCTGTAGTGCGTGGTGAGAAATCAGGATGGGGCTTCTCTGCGAGAATAAAGGGCAGGGTCGTTGCTGAACAGAGTGGAGCCTACATGACAACAACCTCAAGCATGAGAATGGAGGTAGAGGCAGTTACAGCAGCACTGAGGTGTCTGTCTGAAACTTCATCAACCAGGGCAGTTATATTGTAAGACTCTCAAGCCATGCTTCGGAAAGTTCAGAACGGATGGCTGCGGCAGGAATGGAAAACACCAATAGAATCCTCAAGTCTTCAAGAACTGTTTTGGATCTACTGTCCTGGGCATGCAGGAGTACGTGGCAACGAGAGAGCTGGCAGACTGGCCTCGAGAGCACCCATAGTAGGGACACTGGATATGGATAAGGGAGAGATACTAAGGGCAATCAGTGATCGCCTGCTAGATAATGACACTGCAATGGATGAATCAACAAGGCTGAGACTGTTGGAGTTTGGCATCAAACGTGGGACTAGCAGAAATGGATGAAAGAGAGAGGATGCATCCGTCGTATGTACAACTGGCGTGCTACAGGTACAATTAGCATTCATACTCTTCGACATTTGCTGAGGGAGATTGAGCACCTATGGGTTTGCCCCGAGTGCAGTGAAATCGATTCTGATCAACAATAACAAGCTGTCACGAGAGGGGCTTTAATATTGTTTTAAAAGAAAGATATCCTGGACACAAAGTTGTATCAGGTGATACCAGGATAGTGCCAGATAAGAGACTGGTCTTACAAGTAATACCCCCTTCTCTGAAAAGAGTAAGGGTGTATAGACATCAAAGGTAAGATCAAGCTGTATAAGTTCCTAGGAATGATGATAGTGTTTTATCCTAGGTCCCTAAATGCTCCTCTCAAGATCCTCCTCTGTTTATATTATTACCTCTGCTAGGGGTATTAAACTAATCTATTTACCAACAAGAATTGTAACTTAACTTAAATAATTTAGGTAAGTCTGCTGGTAAATATTTACAATTTATTTTATACAAATTTTCTTTTCCTTGTGAAAATCTTTCACTGAAATCAAAATTGGATTGCAACATTAAGTAAATAAAAACACTTGAAATTGTTCAAAAGGTATCACAAGTTTCTAAATTTGTAGAAAGTTTTTCTCTCTTGGTTGAACTCACTCTGGTTGTAGAATATTTATATCTTAAGACCCATCTTATTTCACAGTTATTGAATGATTGTTTATACTGGCTATAACCATGCCCAAAAAGATATCATCATTAGATATTACTGTCTTTAATAGTGGTTTGACTAGTTAATTAATTAAGCTAGAATTATAAAAGTATATCAGCTGATTTAATGTTATTTATAAATTTTTCTTATACATCCTTAAGTTATTACCTTCTTTGTTTCCTGATGGGTCCATTCCTTCAGAAAAATCATGCTCTTTAAATGCTTTTCTAAAACCAACTGGACAACCCTTTTCTGCTGCTTCCATACTTAATTTATTTGAATCTTACACATGATTGGTTTTAATCCTCCATGCTAATGTACACAGGTATGGGTGAAACCATTCATCTACAACACTTCCTAACGCACAAGTTACTTACTATTTAACTAGAATTTTTTTTTCATAACTTATTTATGTATTATACCATTCTGGACATCATTCTCAAGTTACATACCAAGTCAAGCTGTTCCAAGGTCACCAGCAGTCTGCTCTCCAGATGCATTAAGGCACAAGCTGTAGTCTTCACCAGACAAAACTGGCGCTCTCATTGTATTTGAAATTTTTTTTTATGGGTCTGCTTTCATTTAAGGGCACGTCCCTATATAAAGGCCAAGGCCGAACGACACTGGGGCAGAAAAATTGAAGGTGTTGCAGAATCAACATATCGGCAAACTTCCGTCCAGATGTGCAAATATAACAACTAGTAATTCTACATATCCTCCATATTCCTGACGATATTCCTATCATTCTTAGGCTTAAATTACGCCTCTGGGTATATTCCTTTCCTTTTTCTATTATATTGTCTTTTATTATCATACTATACTTGTATCTAATTTCCTATTACCGTAGCCTAACAGATACAAAATTTTTATCACTTGTTTATGATTGTCCTTACGAAGTATATTCCAGTCGCGATATATATCCATTCGTATATATATATTATTATTATATTATATATATTATATATATATATATTTATATATATAATTATGTTTATTTTAGTGATTATTCACTGTGGATAGGAATTAGTGAGTTTGTTAGAAGTGTTAGAAAAATTTACAGTGTGTTGTGGGTGAATTAAGGCTTGTGTTTAATTCTGGAGCCACTATAATTTCCCATAAACCCACCATCTCAATCATTTCTACATAATACTAAATCACCATACAAAAAAATAAATACAAAAACCAATCCATCAACTTCAATCTTATCCTACAATCAAAATACACTAAATAACAAAAAATACTAAAATAAACCCCAAATATTTCTTTCATTTCCTTCTACACCCACCTTAATACTCCTTCCAAACATCACTATCATCCAATAATAGATATATACAGGCACACAATTTACATTCAATTTTCTTTAAAAGATACTGAATGGTTCAAGCTTACCACAATGGGATTAGAGAGGAACAAACAAACGTTATGTTCCAGAAAACCCCCCCCCCCACAAATATGAGTGAGGTTGTCTATCAGGATTATTTGCACTTAGTGGCCTCGCTATGCCCTAAAGTGAGTTATAGTTTTAGCTGGGCCACGTGACAAGGTTTATTTGTTACTTTTCCCCCCCCCCCCCCCATTATTATGTAATAGTATTTTATAGATATTGGTTACTTTTCATTGTTGCTCCAATCAATTTGGAACACGGTTAGGCTAATTCTGTAACGTGGTTATAAAAAATTTTATGAGCAGAAATGATCATTGCTGTCAGGCTTCAACACTAGATTAATTTCATTTAAAAAAGTTCAATTATAAAGCCCTAAGGACAAATGCTCAAATTTTACGTGGAGCTTTCAAAATCTGAATGGACTTTAGCTCCTGAACGTGGGTCTTATGGTTTATAAACCCATATTAATGTTATCTTTCTAATAAGCATGTCAAAAACCTAATAACAGTGAATTTATCAAAATACAGTGCTTGTAGAGTCTTAAACGGCGTAGCAGCATTTGTGTACTGAAGGATCACTATCTGGCCTCTCCTTTCTCGAAAATAATACCTTTATCTGATTAAATAGAAAAAGCATGGACCTGAATTTAAAATTAGTCAACGTGCACATTTCAAGTTTGTGCAGCACATAGTCGTGGTTTGGGATTCAGAAGGCCTTAATTTAAAGTATGGAACTGACAATTTGATACGCAGTAGGTAGCAGTAGTCATTGCGACTGAAGCGTTAACCATGGCTCCTAATTCTATGTAGTCGATAGGCTTTATGTTACTTGATTTTATTCTTTTGATATTCCACGACAAGTAACATAACACGGATGTATGCTGATATGTCGGGGGATGTAGAATGTATACATTGTGGGCCTTGTTTGTAGTGAGCTTGCGATAAATTTCGTCTTGACAACAACCTCGAGCATGATATAGGGCGTATATGGGTGTTGTCTGAAAACTTCGTGGGCGTTATACTCTCAAGCCATTGGAAAGTTCTGATTGCCGGCAGGAATGAGAAACACCTATAAGTTCCTGTCTTCGTAACTGTTTTTGGATTTTTGATAGGAGTATTTAAGATCACTGATTTTGGATAAGGTACTAAGGGCAATTCCGTGATCGCTGAATAGACACTGCAGAGGATTGAATCAACAGGTGAGAAGTTTTGGCATCAGTAAGAGATAGGTGGAAAGAAAATAGATTTCACGAGTACAATTAGAATACTGGTGAAGATTGAGCACCTATGAGTTTGTCCCGAGGATTGAGATTTCTGATCAAACAATCCAGTCACGAGAGGGGTCTATATCTTTTAAACATAATATCCTGGTTTGTGTATGATACAGAAGTGCCAGTCTACTAATACCCCTTCTCCTATATATTGTTATATATGGTTATATATAAGGTTAGGAATGATGATATATATAATGCTCCTATATATATATTGCTTGGGGTATAAACTATATGTAACCAACAAGATTATATATTAAATATATATATATATATTAATATATATAAAATTGGATATATATAATATATTGCAAATAAAAAGGTATCACCAACTAATAAATTTGTAGAAAAGTTTTTATCTCTATTGGTTGAAACTCACTGGTTGTTAGAATACTTAAAGACCCACACACAGATAAAATGACGACATTGGCTATAACCATGCAAAAAAACGATATAAAACTATAGTTAACTGGAGTAGGGATATTGGTGACAAGCCTGAAACGACACGGAAGGAAAAGTTAGGTTTCCTCTAGTTGGATATGTTGGTCCCCATTTTAGGTTTCCTGCATTTATCTAACAGTGAATTCAAACATTGCTGATCAAATTGTAAAATTACAGATGTATAGGTTAAGAGAGGCTAATATATCAGAATAGGTCACTGTGACTACAATTTTGTGTTTGCAGCTTGTGTTGAGTCCCGCGATTTGTCGTCGAATGAGAAGCAGGTCTGCTGGATTCTTGTGCGGCCGACTCTGTGAAAGTTGATTGAGTTTTTTCAATGTCTTAATTGTAAGTTTGCGAATATAACATGCTTGATCTCTCTCTTGGCATAACGTTCCACAGAAAATTACACAGTAGTTTGAAAACACATCTACACACTTCCAAACTGCACAAGTGTAATTAATTAAATAAGAATCTATTATTTATATATATTTATTTATGTATTTATACTGTTCTTTCTTACCCTCAAGTACATACAGTTCAATCTGTTAATGGTCTTACGCAGTCTGTCTCTCAGGAATGCAGAAGGCAAAGAAAGTCTTCACTGACATAACTGGCTCTCTCATTAAACAAATATTTGAAAATTTTTTATGGTCTGCTTTCCCATTTTGGGGCACGTTATGCCTATATATAGGCCAAGGCCGAACATGACACTGGGCGGGCAAGAAAAAATTTGAAGAGTGTGTTGCAGATCAATAAATATCGGCATATACTTCAAATTCCACATCTTGCAAATGATTAACAACTATTAATCTACATATCCTCCTTATTACCTGGACCGATTTCCTTCCATCTTACTTAAATTACGGCTCTTGGTTCATTTCTTTCTTATTACCTAGATAACTGTCCCAACACACCACCACTTTAATTATCATACTACCCATCTTTTCCCAAAACATCGTAGGCCGAAACAGGCAAAATTTTCGACTTGCCTGATGTCTCCGATGCATTTTCCACTCGCGATATTCTCCATTTCGTCTAAATTACTTCCCGTGGAAATTTTTGCACACTCTATTAATTGAAACACTTCCTATTTGTGAATTCCTTGACCTCTGCCCATGCTTGTACTTTCGCTCATTAAGTTCTGTAGCTTACCCTCCAATTGAATCCAGGTTACCCGGATTTGGAGCTAGCCATTGTATTAGGCTAGGTAAGTATTGATAAACACGATCCAGTGAAGGTTGCGATTCCATTGGGCCGTCTATCATAACCGGTTATTAAACGTTTTTATAAAGAGGTATGGGCGTTACCGGTTGTGGTAAAGAATGGTGACTTGGTTTGTAATCGAGAACATCACGGCCACAAGCTCCTTGTGGAATGTGGAAGAGAGGAAAAAACGTCGAATAATATGCAGCTGATGTCCTGTCAACATCTAGGGGAGCATTCCCATAGTTAGATTCTGGCTGAAAGGGTTTATTATTATTATTATTATGTAATTTTTTATAAGATATTACACAATTGGCTATAACGCAAATGTGGACTCCGCAACAAGATTAATCATTTAATTCCAATTATAAACCGACAAATGGCTCTTTTTTTCTTACATCTGAAAAGGACATTTAGCTCTGAAGTGGGGATTATGGTTTATTCGTTCCGCAGTCCTCATATAAATAACAGTGAAAATATAATCAGAGTTATCAAATTCTAGCACCATCTAACTTGGATCACTACTGAAAAATAATACTTATCTGATTACCAAGAATAAGCACCTGAACGTATGACCAAGTTTGTGCAGATATAGAATTCTTTATAATAGAAACTGACTGAAGAGTAGCAAGTAAATGCCCGAAGCGAAGATGTCCTACTGTAGTCGATATGTTATCATTTTATTCTTTTTATATTTAACAATACACGGATGTATGATATGCTGTAGAATGTACATTGTGTTTGTTTTAGTGAGCTTTATTAATTTCGTCTTATATAGGTATATTTTGTCTTCGTGGATACTAATTGGCTGTTGCCAGGTGAGAAACAGTTTGTCGTAGATTTTTGATAGGGTATTTAAGATCGATTTTTGGTCCGTCTGAATAGACCTTAGAAACAGGTGATAAACTCAGTAAGAGATAGGTAAAGAAAATAGATTTCACGAGTCTGAAATGGTGAAAGAAAGGTGAGTTGTCCCCTGGATTTGAGAAGATACTCTATTCCAGCCTATCTCTTTACAACATAAATTATGTTGATCCAGAAGTCTACTATTATATATAAATATTATATAAAATATATATATATAATAATATATTATATATATATAATATTTTTATAAATATATTCTTTATATATATAGATATATATATATATTAAGGATATTTATAATATAATCAAATCACATCACATACACCCACCACATTGCAAAGATAAGTGAAAAACAATTGGACGCCAACAAATAAACGAAAATCACTATATTAACTGGAGTAGGGATATTGGGACAAAGCTGACCGACACGGGTTAATAAGTTTTATGTTAATTTTTATTTATCATAAAGAACTCACAACATTTTGATCAAAAACATTAAACAATATCATAGGTTACAGAATTAATACGGAATAGGGACATAAGTGTAATCCCCCTCCCTCTGTTGAGACAAGATCCCGTTAGCAGAAAGTTATTAAACCCCCAAAAAAGGTCAAAACGATTTTTGCGGCTATGGTCTAGAATTTGCCTGAGCTGTAAAGAACAGAGTTTCCTAAGTTAATCTAACTTATGAAATGAACAGTTTAGCAAAAACAATAAGAAAGGCACAAACAAAGTGAGAATATTAGTTATACAAAATTTAAGAATTATTCATTCTTCTTTCTCTCTCGCTTGACAAACATGTGAATCCACATTTTCATTCTTCACTTACCAAATAAGTGCTTTCAGCACATCTGGGGCAACATATCTCCAGATACATCCACAAATCCAAGTTTTAGGGGGTTATTTGGCGAAACCAGCCCCAGTTTCTCTCCAAGACTGATTAATTCTCTTATTGGGGGAAAGCTTGCTTCGTTTATGTTACTCGGATTCCTGTTTATGACACATTCAATGAGTCCCAGGTAGGAGATTACTTAAACGAGATTTAATGGTCACAGTTGTCAGTAGCTGATAAATTTGATACTAAGAAAGGAAATGTCGGGGTATTAAATCTCTCAGGATCAAGAATCCTCGTCACACCACAAATGGTCGATAGTCGGAAAATGTCAGTGTTTGATTATTTCGCCACAACGGGCTGTAATATGAAAATTCGGGAAAAAGAAATCTGGAATAGCTCTAGGCCAGTTACAATTTATTCTTAATATTCATTGGTTTGTACTCTGTCTCTTTTCTGGGTGTAAACAAAGAGGCCAGACCGGTCCACCCTGAAGACCTTGAAGACCCGATTAGTTAAAAAGAATGTTCTTTTTGTACTGTAGGACTTAGATCCGTTATTTCAGATTAGACTTTTTCACAGATTAAGGCCACTGGTAGATTTTGGGTTTGTGACCCGTAACTGAAATACTAAAAAAAAAAAAAAAACAACCATATAATCACAATAACCACCACACCACTATTATCTATCCTAAAATTAACCCGCGCAGAAGTAATTATACGGTTTATTATCCACTCGGTTATTTACTTTGAATAGAATACACGTGTAGAGCTTATCTTTTCGTTAACCACCACCCCCCCCCCCTGAATTTAAGCGCATAGTCAATTTACAAAATTAACTCAAAATGAATTAGAAATAAATATTTATTTTCGTCAGTACTCATATGAATAGTGCATTTAATAGTTGGGACCAAGTAATCCCTTACTGGTTACCGCAAGCAATTTAATTAATCCAACGCTACAGCAGGGAACAATTTAGATAAAATTATTTTAATATCGCTAGTCCCACTTAACACACTGTAAATCCTATGTGAAATAAACATGAACGGATTTTAAAAATAAAATCACTCAACACAGAAAAAATTTCTTAGTATAAATATTTACCGCCAACAGAAATTAAAACCAACTCAAAATCGAAAAAACTAACAAACCCCCGAACATTTTAATGACAAAATTTGGATCTAGAAATCGCAGCTAGATGTTCCAAAAACTTCTTATGTGGGTACTGAATAATCTAATGTCTGAAATTTGTGGAATAAATATATAATAATATATAATATATATAAAATTATATATAATATATAATATATATATTATAATATAAAATATATATTATATATATATAATATTATACCCACAAATGATTATATATATATAAATATATAATATAAATAGATATATATTTTAAAAAACATGACCACAAGGGATTTACTGCGGGTTAGATTTTTTTATCAAAGTCTATTTTTGTCACTTTAAGCCGCCCGTAGGACGTATCCCACGGGGGCAAAAATCATTAGTCTCTTTGATCCTCGTCCTTCCGTAAATATTAATTTAAATAAAAATTCCCGAACGAACGGATGTTGGAAACGGGGGGGGGGACTGATTTTATTGATTATCTCTTTGTACTAATTAATGTTTACCGAAAAAGTGACGTGTTAAAACTTAACGAACTTGAAAATTTACTTCAGTTATTAGATCTTATCTTTTTTCTACGATGCATTATCAAAAGGTACAAAACTTTTGAATTTTATTTATGGTCTGAATTCTACCGAAATACGAAACCCGTTTATTTCTTCAATGCACGTGAAAAGCTTCTGAGGGAATTGTAAACATTCCTAGTGCCTGTAACAACCAAAAAAGGAAAAATCAAACAAATATTTCGTGGCTAAAATTATGATGTAAGAGACAAAATTATCAAGTTCACAAGAGTTCTGCAATTAAACAAACTTAATAATGCAAGAAAAAGATGGAAATACCAACAGGTTGAAATTAAAACGTTGGACTTTTATATCATTAATGTATTTTTTCACGATATTTTTGTCAACACAGTTTAAATCTCAAATTTGTTTCTATTTAACATTTTTCTTTTGGGCTTCAACTGGCAAGTGGTAAGAGGGCTTGCTTCTTCGAGGCAAAGTGACCGGGCTTGGAAAACCAGGGTAGGGTTTCATTGCTGCCCCATTCTATCAGCTGTTGGGAAATTGGATACCAGACTGCTCGTGAGTTAAAGAGACAAAAAGCTGTTTTAACAATCTAAAATAAAAAAAAACACCTGAACGTTATAACGCTGAAACCTAGTGAGATGAAGTATTTGTCATTTCACTCCACTACGGCAGTAGCTTTGTGGAGAAAACAAAGTTACTTTACTAATGGTTTAAGATGGGTTGGTCAACAATGAAGGCGTAGCAATATTCCCTGTAAAAAATAGCAAATCTTTACTGGAAAGGGAAGCCCAGCAAAAATTTGTTAACTGGTAAGAACACGAGTGGGCTGAGGGAGATTCACCAACACCACAAAAATACAATGCTATGCACCAACACTCCAGTCCTACCCCCCTGGATCCAGTCCTACCCCTTATTAGGACCAGGGTACTAGCTTTTGTTTGACCCCTACCCGCACAGACCTTGGTTGAACCTACCAGAAGTAAAACTCCCGCTGGCATGGCTCTGGGGGTTGTCAGGGTATGCAAGCTGCCATAATATAGATGATATCTCTTAATACTTCACTGCCCTACAGCAGTGCCTACAGTAGTACTACCTTGCCTGTTGTTCGCTTGTGGATATCTCCACTGTGGACATTGCTAATGGCTTTATTATTATTATTGTTACCATTATCATTATTACCATTATTATTATTATTGTTATCATTATTACCATTATTATTATTATTACCATTATTATAATCTTTATAATTATTACCATTATCATTATTACAGTGTTATTACCATTATTATTACCATTATAATTATTACCATTATTATTACTATTATTATTATTACCATTATAATTATTACCAATATTATTACTATTATAATTATTACCATTATTATTACTATTATAATTATTACAATTATTATTACCATTATAATTATCACCATTATTATTATTACACTGTTCAATTTATTATTACAGTGTTAACCACCATACCTCCATTATTTTTTACAAATTCATTATTTATTACATTATTTTTTATCATTATTTTTGGAATTATTGCCATTATTATTATTACCATTATTATTATTACAGTGTTATTACCATTATAATTATTACCATTATAATTATTATAATTATTACCATTATTATTACTATTATAATTATTGCAATTATTATTATTACTATTATTATTATAACCATTATTATTATTACAGTGTTATTACCATTATTATTACCATTATAAATATTGATATTATTATTACTATTATAATTATTACCATTATTATTACTATTATAATTATTACCGTTATTATTACCATTATAATTATTACCGTTGGGAGCCGCGCTGGTGTAAATTTAATTCGGCGTTGTTTTACTGGCGAAAGGTGTTTCAAACGTGGTTTTTGTTGTCGGCGTTTGAAGAAATGTTTACAGTCGGAAAATTTGATTGAATAGCCTAAAACGGTACACTTGTGATAAAACCCTCTATTGGAATGGGAAGGAGCGAAGCTTCCTGAAAATTTTGGAAGGGCCCTAGGTTCCCCAGCCTCGCAATGAACATTATATTGGGCCCCGAAGGGCCTTAAAGCCCAAGTGCCCAACAATTAAATTTTTTTCAAATTAAAAATTTTAAACCGTTAAAAGAATTACCATTATAATTATTTTTATTAATTATTATATATATAATTTATTACCATTATTATTTTACTATTATAATTAAAACTAAAAATTATTATTATTAAATTAAAAATTAAAACAATATATTATTAAATTATTACCATTATAATTTTATTAAAAAAAAAAAAAAAAAATAATATAATTAAAAAAAAATATAATTAAAAAAAATTATTATAAAATTAAATAAATATTTTTAAAAATATATAATTTAAATTAAATTAAAATTATTAATTTTAAAAAAAAAAATTATTAACCATTGTTATTAAAAAAAAAAATATAAATTATTTTTTTTTTTATAATTACCATTAAAAAAAAAAACTAATTATTTTATTGCCATTATTTTTAAAATTTTTTAAATTTACCATTACAATAATTATTATTATTACCATTATTATTATTATTACCGTTATTATTACAATTATTATTATTACAATTATTATTATTATTGTTGAGTGCGCATCATGGGGCATAGCGATTGTTTAAAAGTATAGAGTTAGAGAGATCGCTCTGCACCATGTTGTGCCTCACCAAAACACAAAATAAATATGGTCATTAACTATGACTACGGGGTAGTGAAGAATGTGGGTGGCAATACTTATACTAATTAGTAAACCCTAGACACTCATTCAGACAACGAAGGAAATGTTCTTAACAATTATTATTACAATTATTATTATTATTATTGCAATTTTTATATTTATCATTATTATTATTATTATTACCATTATTATTATTATTTAAGCCAGTCTTCCCAAATTGAGAAAAGCAGTATAGACCTTTGGGAATGTGGCCATGATTCGCTTCTTTTAATCTTCCCTTTGTTTCTTATCAAAGACGGTTACAGTAGTACATGATTAATTGCATTTATAACCAACTGACGTAGCTTGTCCTTCTGTAGTAGCGGAGGCAAGCTTGGTGCACCAGGACAGCCAAAACCTCTTTATATGTTAGGGGAGCTTCTGGTTGGCTAAGGGGTTAGAGCTCTTCCCTCTCGCGGCACAGTTAGGGGGTTCCGGGATCGAAACAAGGTAGCGTCACGCTACAGTATACATAGCGGTAAATGGGTAACTGCTCTTGAGCTAGGGAAGGTAATGGCAGCCGCCAGGAGGGGAATCTGGCCACCCTTGCCTCATAAAGCTGGACATAGTGTGGTGCATTCTTGAACACTTCACTCTCCTACGGCAGTATCTGCTATCTATGGGACTACCTTATTATGTTAACGTTACTTCTGCTATCTATGGGACTACCTTATTATGTTAACGTTACTATGTTAGAGATCACAGTCTCCACTCTTTTATCAACTCAGTCAGAAGTCGCACCCTCCACTTTTTTTTTTTTTTTTTTTTAGGGAGGGCAGGACAAGGGACAAGGAAAGAAGCTTTTGGGAGATAATTGAGGGAGAGTTGCGTTGTGAGTCAGCGATTTTGACCTTGTCTCGAGCTTTTGATCAAGGATGTTTCTTTTTTTTTTTTTTAACATGGGATAAAATGTGTCCAAAAATACTAGAATAAATGTTTGAATAATTGTTGCTTCATTAACGCCAGTATATTTGTCTACGTTTGAATAATTTGTACCTTAATGTACGGTACACTAACGGTAGGGTCTTCCAAGGGACTACTTTTACCTGTTATCCGCCAGATCCGGAAGTCTGTAATATTATTGCCCTTAACCAAGGAGTGGACAAGCAGTCGATCGTGTTATATCAGTAGATCACAAGGGATGATTTTGGTAGATATCTAACCGACGGGGGAGAAAAGAAGAAAAACTTTGTTTAAGTTAGGAAAATTTAGGACTAGTTCTTGCACTCGGGAATCTAAAAGCGCGGTGCCTCCTGGATCAAAGGTACTTTACCTGCATTGCCAGTTTAGAACCCACGAGCTAGCCAACTAAAATTCACTATATTCATGAACTACAAACATGGAAGAAACATGATCTTTTCTTTGAAATCAAGTTAACAATTGGTAAAATATTTAGTATGAATTGTCCACCTCTCTGTCGATGGAAATGGTGGAATCAGATCGTCCTGCACGGACAGAAGTAATATATAAGCTGCACTTATTCCAGATTTCAAATCATTTGAAACCTGAAAACAGACATAATTTTATCTAGGTAGATCCAGTCTAGGATTTTTAGAGAGCTTAGTGTTTCTAAAGTTGATGTACACAAATCTTGGTTGCCTACCACAGCCCTAAACACTCAGTCCTAGTCTGACATTTAAAACAGTAACCCTACATTGTGTGGGAGCCATAGATGAAGTTATGTGTCGTGTAAAGTGATATCAGATCACCGCTAAAGGATTCTTAGATCGCGAGTTGTCTAATTATACAAATTGTGGCGATGCAAGATGAAGAAAATTTAACAGACAGGAAATACAAGGGGATTGACATAAGTCTTGGGCCTGACCATGAAGGACATGTCACAGAGAGCTGAAATTTTGTATAGTGTTTATTCCTTTTCAATATAGCCACCGTCTGAATTGACACACATCTGCCATCTCTGCTTGACCTTGAAAAGACCTTGGGAGTAGAACACCCTATTTTTTCAAACTAAACCAGTCATCACATGCCAGTATAACCTCTTCATCGCTGTCAAAATGATTTCCTTTTAGCTGTTTTTTAAGATTTGGGAATAGAAAAAAGTCTGATGGAGCCAAATCTGGAGAATATTTTGGGTGTGGAAGAATTTCAATATTCAAATCGTTGGCTGCTTGCTGCACAAGCCGTGCTTTGTGAGAGGGCGCGTTGTCTTGAAGCAAAGGAAGATTTTGAGTGCGCGTTATCCCTCGTTTCCTGGTCACAACCCTTCTTAGTTTGGTGAGAAGATCTGCTTAGTACTGCCCATAAACTGTGTTGCCACGAGGCAGATAATCTTTCAAAAGGACACCTTTGCCGTCCCAAAAAAACAGTCAGCATCACTTTTCCTGCAGATTGCTGCGCTCTCGGCTTGACAGGTGTTGGGAAGCCCGGGGTTTCCCATTGCATGCTGGCAATTTTGGATTCGGGGTCATAATAGTGTACCCAAGTCTCATCTACTGCCACCATGGTCTCCAAAAAATTGTTTGACTGACACTTTTTGAGCAACTGTTGACAGCAATTTACCCTCGTTTGCTTCTGTTCACGTGTCAACAGTCGCGGAACCCAGCGAGCACACACTTTTCTCATGTTCAGTCTGTTGTGTAAAGTTCTATAAACTGTTCTTTCATTTAGTTTTACTCTACTAGCTATCTCCACAATTGTCATTTTTCGATCCTGGTCAATGATTTTCTTCACTCTTGTTGCATTTTCATCGTTGCACTCTGAGGCTGGTCTACCAGTTCTTGGCAGATCAGCAACATTTGAGCGGCCGCACTTAAACTGTTGACACCAGTTTTTTTACCGAAGTATATGAAGGACAAGAATCACGAAACACTGGTTCCATCTCCCTGTGTATTTCTGTAGGTGTTTTTCCCTGAAACATCAGAAATTTTATCACAGCTCTAGCCTCCTTGGGAGCCGCGGTAGCATAGTGGTTAGTGCACTGGCTTCCTAGCGCAGTGGTCTATGGTTCGATCCCCAGATGAGGCGGAAAATTTTTAGGCCACAAACGGCTCCTGGGTCGACCCAGCCCCAAATGGGTACCAGAGCTACTCTGGGAAGGTTAAGGCGGCCGGCGTGATGCCGACCACATCACCCCTCGTGTGCCGACGGTCAAGATAATATGGGCCTAACACCATATTCCCAATATGCCTCAATGGGCGTGTAACGGGTTCCTTTACCTTTTTTTTTTTTACCTCTGGCCTCCTTCTTTTCCATTGGTTTGTCAAATCTTTGGAGCAGCAGATCCGGTCAATAGGGTACATTGCGCCGTGCACCGTAGCGGGAAAACCCATTGAAGAAACAAAGGCGTACTTCACACATTCAGTGCAAATATGATGAACTTTAAATGTGCCAAATTTCATCTTCCTCCTGTGACTCCTTCATGGTCAGGCCCAAGACTTATGTCAATCCCCTTGTATTTGTCAACGGTAGAAACAAATACATCAAAGTACAGGTAGTTCTTTGTTTACGCGATATATGCGTTCTGTAGACCCTCGCATAAAGATAAATCTCGTAAATGGAACAGGATTTTCTCATTCATAAACATTTAAGGTAAATGGGATGCGTTCCACCAATGCCTTACTTAGTAACAATTAAGACATGTAATAATAAAACTTTAAATTAATATATACCATTTATATTAAGTACATATACAGAAAACAACGTTGACACATTATTCAACATTGACAGGGGCAAGCCTGTTTACCTTCTTCATCTTCAATTTTTTGAAATTTATATGTAAAATGCATATGAGAATAAATGAATTCCGTATGAAAGGTGAGCGAAAGGAAGGGCAGAATGTTAGACGGGCCTTTGTGCCCAATTCTCAACCCTTTGAAAATAAAGTTCGTTCGTTCGTTCATCAACTTCTAATTCAACAAGGGGTGGGGTGGTGAGTCATCAGAAGCAGGCGATGCAGCAATGAACTGTTTCCTGAAGAAGGTTTCCAGAGTTATGATTGTGACTTTCTCTGCTCACGGTGGATTTCTTGGTAGAGAACAGCACATTCCACCATTTTGCCCCTGACCATAAAGCTCCTGCCCCCAAGTTAGGATCATCTTATTCAGAGATCAAAAGGCAGGATTCAAGAAGTTGTAAGGCCTTCTTTTATTCTTGTCACTGTAAGTAGGCGGCCTTGATGGTGGTTGCTGGCTGCGTCTTCTTCTTCTTCCGTGGTGATCTTCTCCGTTGCCAGCAACTCTTTATTGCTCAGGTCTACTTTCTGAGATTCAAGCAAATTTACAATTTCATTTTCGTCAACTCCATCTGAACCAGCTCTTAAGGCCATTCTGACACCATACTTAATAGCTTTGATAATGTTGTCATCAACGCGTAAATGAAACAATAAATCGTAAAAATTGGTGCGCGTAAGTTAGATTTCGCGTAAATGAAACACGCGTAAAAGAGAGAACTAACTACCTGTATAAAATTCGCGATGGGATCGCCAGTGTGGAACTGATGGCAAGAGATAGGTAAGCTCAGGTGGAATAGGAGGAGGTCGTTAGCTTTGGCTGGGACATGCGTTGAGGGAAGTCACTGACGTCATTACAAAGCAGCCGTTGTTGTGGAATTCCCAGATTAAGAAGGGTAAAGCCAGATCACGTCACTCCAGACCACAAAGTCTTTTTTTTACCTTGGACGTGCGCCCTAATATAACCGACGGACTAAGTTGAATGGAGCGCGCTTCGCCAGAATATTATTTGTTTTTTTAAATGGAGACAGAAAAACACATGGAGAGGGAAAGTGGATGCAGGCGTGAACGCGATAAGGAAGACTCGGAAAGACCCAGGACGTACGGCACAGGACAAGGACAGGCTTAGCATTAATTTATTGAAAACGTGTCTTCCCCCAGGGAGCTGAAGGGGATTGAATGGATGAATAAAAGGTGCAGTTGATAACTAAGACGGGAAAGAAGAATGTGGAAGTAATTGTTAAGAGATTTGGGGAGTTTATAGTTGTAGAGATGCAGTTAAGAAGAGTATTGAGAAGTCTGTGAGAATTGTGTTTGTTGTAAATAATGATTAAATTGAAACTCAGAGTTAGAGTAATAAATCCCTTCCAGGATGTGTGCGTAATTTATGTCTGAGTTGTTGAATAATTTAAAACAAGAGGTAATTCGTCTTACTAGGACAAAAGACATGTAAAACGGCCTACATTGCTGCCACAAGGCCTTCGTCAGGGAAACGAAAGAAAGCGAGAGTAAGAAAGTAAGAAACAGGAGAAAATAAAAAGGGATACAACCCGTAAGACCTGCTTTCCTTTAAAAAAAAAAAAAATTCTCCCACTCTTCACCACGTCTTACTGCAGTCCTCTTCATCTCACCTACATAATTTATGTCTGAGAATTAACCTCATAAAGTAGACACGTTTTAGACGTGATTGTCTCCAGGTGTAGCTCCGTTCCGTTGCAGGCCTCGTATGTATGCGAGGATGAAAGCCATAACCGAAAGATGCCGAACATCATTTGTCTTCTTATTTTTAATTTGATATATCTGCTGACTATCCTTTGCCGCGTCCTGATGTGGTTGAATATTGCTTTCCGATTCAGTGAACATACCGTTGCTTGATGTGCCATCGTGGTGCGTTTCTTGATGTGCCATCGTGGTGCGTTTCTTTATGATGTCTATCACCTCCTCATGCATATGTCCTCCATCCAGGATCGCTTCCATAAAGACTGTATGCACTCAGAAATATTTCTTGATGAGGATTGATTTGTTACAGGCTGACTGGGTACTGACAATAATTCGTTGTGTCTAAATTTATTCAGTCATTGACGCTACTTCCGTGATGCCTTTAATCTCTTCATTTCTGACTAGGTCTTGTCATGCTGTATTAACGTTTTTTAAACAAAAATAATATCCTTTCACATTTGGCAGTTCCTGCGGCTCTTTTGCGCACCGCAATGTGTTCATGCTTTTGAACCATCGCGGTGCTCAACTAGAGCGTCGCTAGATTGAAATGACGTCAAATAAAATAATTACGTAGACGCGCGTGAAGAGTACCGACAGCTATCTTTTGGCAGTGTCTTCAGCCGGAATGGCTGGTGTGAGCTCTGGCCGATGTATTTATGTCCGCTGCCACATATATGAAAGATATTTGATTATATGCTTGCCAGAGACGTATATGTACCTACAGGAAAGTATCCTAATGTTTATAGAATGATGACTGACGATTGTGTACTTCAGAATTAATTCGCGGACTTGGACTGTATAGATTTTGAGCCATCGATAGATGGCCGTTACTGCAAGAACTCTGATGTTCCATGAAAGGAAGATTATTTAATCAAGTATATGCTGGAAATATTATCTTGTCAATATATGCATGTCGTGGAAGTCATATACTGTGGATTTACTTATTGTGGAAGGTGTTAATAAATGTGAAAAATCGTTTGCAGCAGTTGTCGTGGAATATTCTAATCCACATATATAAACTAAAAGGTAAATGTAAAGCCTAACAAATAAATTTAATAAAAGAAAAGAGAAATGGTAAAAGAAACAGTGCTGTCACAATGACTGTACGCAAAATCCCCCTTGTTTTCTGCTTCGTCTGCAATTGTAACGCTTTCACGTTGATAGTAAAAGCCTACTGTATTATTACCCGCTTTCTTCAATGAAACGTGTACTGTATTTCTTGGAACAACCTTGAGATACGCAAACTGATCAATGACCTAAATTTAATATTTCATTCATTCCATTTTATACACGGCGTAACTAAAAGACAGATAAAGCAGGAGAGAGAGAGAGGGGCGAATGAAGGCAGGACACATGCAACACTAAACACGCGTCGCGCGATACACAATTGCTGCCATCACGCGTGTAAGGCCACAAGCACTGGCTTTTTTTTCAAATCGTCAGTGATAAATACACTACCCATCCGAGAGTTAGGTTTTAAAATCCTGAAAAACGCTTATTGGAAATATGACATTATACTGGTTTACGTTTGAAAACATTACAGTACCCAGACAGCACATCTTCGAAACAGGAGGTAGAAGAAATTGCATATTTTGAACGCAGCCACTTAGCTCCATTAAATTTGTATATTTGGGTTCCTTAGGACTTGCTGACAAATAATATGTAAAACGTTACGCAAATAGTCTAGGAATTACCAAATTATAGCCAAAATAAAATAGTGAGGGTGTCAGACAGCACCAAAATCAGAATCGCTCAGTGGCAGAATTTTAGGCCACCATTGTACGGGAAATGAGTCTTTATGTAAACTCCTATTTGATTGGAGCGCAACAAATGTAAGACTAAACACGATTGGTTGGGCTATAAATACTATCTTGTGTTGTCAGGGGAAACGTGAAAAAGGAGTACTTTTTTTTTAAAAGATGTGTAGACATGGTTTCATTGGGTAGAGCTGCGAATATACTCGATTCAGAGCGTCTGTTCATTGCCACATCTTGTAATAAACCTACTAAGAAGCAGTGCGTTGAGCACCAGTGTATATTTTTTATAAAATAAAGCCTGGGACATCGGCAGATCGGAGTTGTGCTATATTCATTGCCAGTCAACGAAACTGTTTATTATTCTATGAATTGTGGTAAGCTTGAAATATTCAATATCTTTTAATGAAAATTGAATGTAAATTGATAATTTATGTCTGTATATATGTGTAGTTCAGTAGCAAACATGATGTAAAGCCTATAATGCTCCAGCCTGAACAGAAGGTGTCGGAGGAAAGTAAAACTGCATGGAATGGCCAAACAGTACACTGACACCTAGATTATTGACTAGACAGAAATAATGCTGGAATTGCAGAGGCGTAGTAACCATTAGGGAGGGAAATACTGGTATAAAACATTTCAGATGAAGCTGACAGTTGGCCTAACGCTCTGAACTCAATGTTTGTGATGTATTGTGCTCAGTGTAGAAAGAGAGTATAAATTAGTTATGACGTAGAAGGTACATCCTTCTTGTTTCAGGGACCGTGGTCTTAAAGTTATTGAGCAGCACCTGGTCAGAGCTTTGCTGAAGCCAGAGGTGGACAGCATACTCCTTGGTCCATATAGCAACCAGTGGGGTGGCTCCAGAACTCATTAAAGTAATCGAGCAGAGGAGTCTTTTACTGCAGTCATCACGAAAGATAAGAGAGTGTGGCCATGGAGCTCAACATTATGTACCCCCATCTTAAAATGACATTGTAAAAATAACATTAAGAGGGGAATTTAATTGTTTTAATACAGGAACTGAGAACATCTCCAATACTAGTTCCAATAGAAACAAACTATTGAAGTCATGATGACAAATACCAACAGAGCTTGAACAAAACAAAACCAGTATTACCTCAGATTACCACTACACAACTGACACACATAGGATATTATTAATAATATATGTCACTACAAGATTCATATTGATAAATTCTGTACATATAACTTGTAATTAAAATTGATTGTGATTCCTGGTTCCCTTTGTATTTGAATCAGGACACATATACATTCATGACAGCACTGAATACATATTGTTATTTGAAAAGTTATCAGTGACTCCTTTAAGATATCCTTGTAGAGTGTTTTATGTATGTGAGTGTCACTGTGTTGTCAAGTGTGGTGGAATAAATTAAATTGTTTATCTGTCTGTTGTTGTTATGACTTACACTTCATCATACACATACCCTAGACATATAACGTAGTCATCACACTATTCCAGAATAATTCTGACTGAGGTATACATATGTGGCAGCAAGTAAGGTTATATATAATACACTACTCTTATTAGATATAGATACCTTCACAGCTGATCTCAGTCAGTACACTAAGTCCCCTATAAATATTTATAACATCCCACTTCACCACATATATTGGGGTCTCGCTCTCGGGATTTTGAATCATTCCCTATTACAAATATTGGGGGTAATTCACTTCAGGGAATAATAAGAATTAAAAGGTATCCTTGGGTGAAAATAAATAAGGTTGAGCTCACAGTGCCTGTGTTGTCCTAAGTTAGTTAGTCATAGATAAAATTGTTTAGTTACATATGTTAGACATTTATCTGTTAGACAATGGCCGACCTGGCAAAATTTCGATCTGCTGCTGTACAGACTGCGAAAGAGTTAGGAATGGACGGGCAAATTATGATTTCTTATGTCACTGCTGAATGTGACAAATATATTGAACGGGAAGAAAGAAGATTAGAAAAAGAGGCCGAAAGAAAGTTAGAGGCTGAGACTAAGAGGTTGCAGATTGAGGCTGAGGCTAAGAGGTTGCAGATTGAGGCTGACAAAGAGGCTAAAGCATTGGAGGCAGAAAGAGAAGACAAGCGATTAGCTGCAGAAAGAGAAGAGAAGAGATTAGCTGCAGAAAGAGAAGAGAAGAAATTAGCTGCAGAGAGGGAAGCAGAAAAGGAGGAGAAAAGATTACAAAGGGAACATGAGTTACGACTAAGGGAGTTTGAGTTTCAGGGCCATGCTCCTGAAAATGGTGCCAGTCCCTTTGCCTCTGATGCCACTGCTAGCCAAGGAGCCTCAACCTCAGCTATGAATTTTCATTTAGATCATTTTGTTGAGAAAGACGATGATATAGAGAGCTATCTAAATAGGTATGAACTATTAGCTACCACGTATGGGTTAGAGAGAGAAAGGTGGAGCTTAAAGTTATCTCAAGGACTTCGTGGGGCAGCTTATGAAGTTTTTGCAAAAATGAGCAGAGGTGATCAGGAAAATTATGACATGCTAAAGCAGGCTCTTTTGTTAAGATATGAAAAGAATGCAGAATTTTATAGGAAAAAATTTAGGAATGCTAAACTACTGTCAGGTGAAACCTATCACCAGTTCTCTGCACGAATAGAGACATACTTGGAGAAATGGACTTCTCTGGGGAAAACCCAAGATCTTAAGGAAATGGTCCTTATACGAACGAACGAACGAAATCTTTATTTCATCAGGGTAAAGAAATAGGCATAATTGCCTTTTTACATTTCTGCCCTGCAATACAATTTACAGTGTGTTAAAAATTAAAATATTAACAACTTCAGGCAGGATCAATTAATAATATTATCACAATCAGAAACTTAGCTCAGACAAGTACATTTACTCATAGTCATTCACACACATAGAGAGAGAGAGAGAGAGAGAGAGAGAGAGAGAGAGAGAGAGAGAGAGAGAGAGAGAGAGAGAGAGAGAGGTCAAGCTATAGAGCTACTTAATATAAAAAATTCAATTTAAAATAAAAATATTACAATGATAGTTAAATGCTCGTGGAAACGTTGAAATAACTGAAACAGAATTGTCTTTAAATGTGTGTACAAGATTTCATGACATGTGAATGCAGATGTCTTTTGAATGTGGTGTAATTATCAGTTTTGACAGACTTGGGTAGAGAATTCCATGCTAAACCACCTGCATAACTAAAACAACTTCGGAAGAGGTCAGTTCGAGGTTTTGCAAGGTCCAAAAGTAGGTCGCCACGTATAAAATATGAGCAGTATTTATATCGAAAGAACTTTTGCAAGTATGAAGGCGTTCTGCCGTGTAATATTTGATGCACAAATAGGAGATCTTGGAAAAAGAAGAATTTTTTAAGAGGAAGAACATTCAGCTGTGAAAATAGCTGAGCACTGGGAATGTTATCATTCAGGCAAACAAGTCGTAGCGCCCTTTTGTGTAGGGATTCTAGGCGTTTCAAAAATGACAAGCCACAGCGACTCCAGATATTTGAGCAATAAGAACGGTGACTTTGAATATGTGCATAATAGAATATAAGTCTAGAGTGCGGACATAAAAAATGTTTGATTTTTGAGAGTTGAAACAATTTTTGTGAGATCTTATAGAGCAATTAAGAGAGTCCATGGCTCCAGACCTGAGAAAGTTTCTCATGGAACAAGGTGCAGAGAGGCTGGGTGAGTTGCTAAATGTTGCTGAAAGGTATCAAGCAGCTCAAGCAGAGGTAACAGGTAATAAAAAGAAACAAGTGGATAACTTTAGGGCACCCCAGAACTTTAATAAATTTGATCCTAGGGATCAAAACAAAGGTAAGCACCAGTTTGATAGGCCACGGTATGAAAATAAAAATAAAACCCCACAATTCGATGAAAGGAAATATGATGAAAGAAAATCTTTCAATCAAGGAAAAAGGTGGTGTAAAAATTGTAAGATGAACAATCATGACACTGACCATTGTAGAAGGAAACCTCCTCATTGTGCTGCTATGACATCGGGGAAAAAGGAAAAGAAGGTCAAACCTGAAGAACTACAGGAACCATACCACCCCCCAGTGTGTGAAGATGTCATCTGTAATGGTGTCACTATAAGGTGTTTATATGATACCGGTTTAGATTACGATTCCGTTGTGAGTTCTCACCTGGTGCAGGCCGATCAATACACCACAGAAACAGTGGAGATTCAAACTGCAACCAAGGATGTAGCTACCATGACACTTCCCGTCGCCCGAATAAAAGTGAAAACGCGATATGTGGAAGGAATCATAAAAGCAGCAGTGATAAATGAGCCAATCTACCCTCTGATATTGGGGTGTAGATATGTCTTCTTGGGGAATCCCAAGAGACCTGTGATATTGGCAACAGTGCAGACCAGATCACAGTCTAAAAAGGAGGAGGATAATCCAATAAATACTCATCCAGATGAGATGAGGAAGGCACAGGCTGAGGACAAAACACTCAAGCCATGTTTCAAGAAGTTGCCAAAATCTCATACACCTCCAGGCAAGGGAGAGTTTTATATGAAGAACAAACTGATATATAGGAAGGCTGGATCTGAATCCAATGGTCACGGACAGCTGGTCCTTCCCACTTCATATAGGACTCTAAAGTGTTGGAACTAGGGCATGCGATTCCCTTCAGTGGTCATATGGGAATCAGCGCAACAGGACAGCGAATAGCTTGTCACTATTTCTGGCCAGGAATAACTGAAGATATCAAAAGATATGTAAAATCCTGTCCAGAGTGCCAACGAGTAGCACCTAAACATTGGACTGCACCAGCAACTCTGGGGGAAATGCCCATAGTGGGAACACCCTTTGAGAGAGTTGCCGTGGATCTTGTGGGACCTCTCACCCGAACCAAGAGAAGGAACAGCTACATTCTGACTCTGGTGGACACTTGTTCTATGTGGGGAGAGGCAGTAGCCCTGTCATCGATTGATTCTAAACATGTGGCAGAGGCATTGCTCACAATTTTCACAAGGTTAGGCTTTCCCAATCAAATCTTGACTGATAATGGCTCTCAGTTCAAGGGGAAACTAACTGAAGAAGTTTTCAGGATCTTCCAGGCCAAACACTTCCATTGTAGTGTGTATCATCCCAAGGGAACGGCCAAGTGGAAAGATTTAACGGCACGTTGATGTCGATCCTGAGAAAGTTGGCACACGAAAAACCAGATACATGGGACCAGTACCTGCACGCCGCCCTCTTTGCTTATCGGGAGGTACCCCATAGTTCAACCGGTATGGCCCCGGCAACATTATTGTTTGGAAGGCCAATAAAAGGTCCACTCGAAGCTTTGTTAAGAACGTGGACTGATGAAAAGGCAGAGGAAAACATTACATCTTCATACCAATATGTGAATGAGCTGACCACTCGTTTAAAAACTGGCTGGAAACTTGCCAATGAAAATTTGAAACAAGCCAGGAAGAAACATGCTGCCTATTATAACAGGAAGGCGAAAGACAGAGATTTGGCTGTGGGAGAGAAGGTACTGCTTCTTCTCCCCGGGAGTCAGAATAAGTTACAAATTGGATGGCAGGGTCCATATACAGTTCTAGAGAAGGTGTCTAGAACAAATTATAAGATAGATAAGAAGGGGAAAGAAAAAATCTATCATGTGAATCTCCTGAAGAAATATTTGGAAAGAGGACATCAGGAAGAGACACACTTGTTGACCTTGTCCATCGCCATGGAGATGAAAAAGGAACCACTTTCATCATTTGAATATCCATTACACCCCTGTGAGACAGCAGCACAGGTGAAAATCAGTACACATTTAACGAAAACTCAGAAAGAGAGAGTGCAACAGGTTCTAAATAATCATGCAGAGGTGTTAACAGACCGACCAGGGCATACAAACCTATTGGAATATGATATGAAACTGATAGACCCCACACCTGTCTGTATGAAACCATATTCGATTCCGTTTGCTAAGGAGAAAGCTTTGAAGGAAGAGATAGACTATCTGTTGAAGGAAGGAATTATTTCGCACAGTGAATCTTCGTATAGTTCCGGTGTTGTACTCTTAAGGAAGCCCTCTGGAGAACATAGACTCTGTATAGATTACAGGAGACTGAATGTTATTACAGAAGGACAGGTGGATCCATTGCCGGATACAAATCAGCTGTTTGCCAGACTAAATAAAGCTAAATATTTCTCAAAAGTGGATCTGAGTAAAGGATACTATCAGATTCCAGTAAAGCCTGAGGTTAGACCATACCTAGCTTTTAGTACCTCAGAAGGACACTATGAGTTTAATAGATTGCCATTTGGATTGAAGAATGCGCCTAGTGTCTCTCTAGAATGATGAGAAAATTATTGGACCCTCTGAATAATCCATATATAACAAATTTCATGGATGATATCCTTATAGCAACAGAAACATTTGAGGAACACATTGACTCTCTGAACATGCTGTTTAATCGACTTAGGGAAGCAAATTTAACAGCCCGACCAACCAAATGTTGCGTTGGATGTAAAGAATTGGAATTTTTGGGACACACAGTTTATCAGGGAAACATGACCCCTGACCCAAAGAATTTAGAGAAACTAAAGAAAGCCCCGAGACCACAAACCAAGAAGGGCGTGAGATCCTTTGTCTCATTATGTGGTTTCTACCAGAAGTATATCAAAAACTTTAATTCCATATGTGCACCGTTAACTGATTTGACACGTAAAGGACATCCAGATCGCATTACATGGACACCACAATGTGAAATGGCTTACCAAGAATTGAAGGAAAAGCTCACAAGTAAAACCTATTTTGAAATTACCTGACTTAAGTCAAGAATTCATAGTAAGGACGGATGCCAGTAATATTGGGTTAGGTGCAACTCTACTACAGAAATCAGATGCATTGGATGGGGAATTAAGCCCAGTGGCATATGCTAGCAGAAAGTTGAATAAAGCTGAAATCAACTACTCAACTAGCGAAAAAGAATGTCTTGCAGTAATATGGGCAATAAAGAAATTCAATATTTATCTGTATGGGAAGGCATTTAAGTTGCAAACGGATCACAAACCTTTATCGTTTCTAGCACAGGCTAGGCATGAGAACTCTAGGTTACTCCGATGGTCCTTACTTTTGGCTCCATATAATTTTAGCATTGAGTATATATCTCGAAAAACAAATTTGGGAGCGGATTTTTTAAGCCGCCATCCGTGTGATGAGAATCACCGTAAACCCCAGAAATAATAATAAATTTCTCTATGTGTATATAGAATAAAGGACTGACATATAATGTCTGTTTTAAGAGGGGAGATGTCGTGGAATATTCTAATCCACATATATAAATTAAAAGGTAAATGTAAAGCCTAACAAATAAATTTAATAAAAGAAAAGAGAGAAAATGGTAAAAGAAAGTGCTGTCACAATGACTGTACTCGAAATCCCCCTTGTTTTCTGCTTCGTCTGCAAATTGTAACGCTTTCACGTTGATAGTAAAAGCCTACTGTATTATTACCCGCTTTCTTCAATGAAACGTGTACTGTATTTCTTGGAACAACCTTGAGATACGCAAACTGATCAATGACCTAAATTTAATATTTCATTCATTCCATTTTATACACGGCGTAACTAAAAGACAGATAAAGCAGGAGAGAGAGAGGGGCGAATGAAGGCAGGACACATGCAACACTAAACACGCGTCGCGCGATACACAATTGCTGCCATCACGCGTGTAAGGCCACAAGCACTGGCTTTTTTTCAAATCGTCAGTGATAAATACACTACCCATCCCAGAGTTAGGTTTTAAAATCCTGAAAAACGCTTATTGGAAATATGACATTATACTGGTTTACGTTTGAAAACATTACAGTACCCAGACAGCACATCTTCGAAACAGGAGGTAGAAGAAATTGCATATTTTGAACGCAGCCACTTAGCTCCATTAAATTTGTATATTTGGGTTCCTTAGGACTTGCTGACAAATAATATGTAAAACGTTACGCAAATAGTCTAGGAATTACCAAATTATAGCCAAAATAAAATAGTGAGGGTGTCAGACAGCACCAAAATCAGAATCGCTCATGGCAGAAATTTTTTTAACGGTTTGAAAAAACCATTGTACGGAAATGAGTCTTTATGTAAACTCCTATTTGATTGGAGCGCAACAAATATAAGACTAAAACACGATTGGTCAGGCTATAAATACTATCTTGTGTTGTCAGGGGAAACGTGAAAAAGGAGTACTTTTTTGAAAAGATGTGTAGACATGGTTTCATTGGGTAGAGCTGCGAATATACTCGATTCAGAGCGTCTGTTCATTGCCACATCTTGTAATAAACCTACTAAGAAGCAGTGCGTTGAGCACCAGTGTATATTTTTTATAAAATAAAGCCTGGTACATCGGCAGATCGGAGTTGTGCTATATTCATTGCCAGTCAACGAAACTGTTTATTATTCTATGAATTGTGGTAAGCTTGAAATATTCAATATCTTTTAATGAAAATTGAATGTAAATTGATAATTTATGTCTGTATATATGTGTATGTAGTTCAGTAGCAAACATGATGTAAAGCCTATAATGCTCCAGCCTGAACAGAAGGTGTCGGAGGAAAGTAAAACTGCATGGAATGGCCAAACAGTACACTGACACCTAGATTCTTAACTAGAAAGAAATAATGCTGGAATTGCAGAGGCGTAGTAACCATTAGGGAGGGAAATACTGGTATAAAGTATTTCAGATGAAGCTGACAGTTGGCCTAACGCTCTGAACTCAATGTTTTTGATGTATTGTGCTCAGTGTAGAAAGAGAGTATAAATTAGTTATGACGTAGAAGGTACATCCTTCTTGTTTCAGGGACCGTGGTCTTAAAGTTATTGAGCAGCACCTGGTCAGAGCTTTGCTGAAGCCAGAGGTGGACAGCATACTCCTTGGTCCATATAGCAACCAGTGGGGTGGCTCCAGAACTCATTAAAGTAATCGAGCAGAGGAGTCTTTTACTGCAGTCATCACGAAAGATAAGAGAGTGTGGCCATGGAGCTCAACATTATGTACCCCCATCTTAAAATGACATTGTAAAAAATAACATTAAGAGGGGAATTTAATTGTTTTAATACCAGGAACTGAGAACATCTCCAATACTAGTTCCAATAGAAACAAACTATTGAAGTCATGATGACAAATACCAACAGAGCTTGAACAAAACAAAACCAGTATTACCTCAGATTACTACTACACAACTGACACACATAGGATATTATTAATAATATATGTCACTACAAGATTCATATTGATAAATTCTGTACATATAACTTGTAATTAAAATTGATTGTGATTCCTGGTTCCCTTTGTATTTGAATCAGGACACATATACATTCATGACAGCACTGAATACATATTGTTATTTGAAAAGTTATCAGTGACTCCTTTAAGATATCCTTGTAGAGTGTTTTATGTATGTGAGTGTCACTGTGTTGTCAAGTGTGGTGGAATAAATTAAATTGTTTATCTGTCTGTTGTTGTTATGACTTACACTTCATCATACACATACCCTAGACATATAACGTAGTCATCACACTATTCCAGAATAATTCTGACTGAGGTATATACATATGTGGCAGTAAGTAAGGTTATCTATGGTTCATTGGTTAATGACATATCCAGCGAAATATTGATATACAGTAGAACTCCATTTATCCGAACCCCATGGGACCGAGCATCGTTCGGATAATCAAATGTTCGGATAATTGGATTACATAATGTATCGAGTACATGTACACATATTTCTAAAAATAATTAACCATCACAAGGAAAATACACTATAAAACATATTTACTTGTACTGTAATAATAATACCCACACTGTATTAGATCACTGTATCACCAAAATCTTTTATTACACTGCAGTGCATGTACTACAGTACTTGTATTAATTATTTTTGTTAAGAAAGAGAAATGTTTTCAAAATAACATTACAAACGATTCAAAACCAGGCGCAACTTACGTATATATGTACTTGCACAGATGTAGCCCACTATTTAAAATAATGAGGAATCCTCTTTTGCACCAAACTGGATAGTCTCCTTTTGGCTGCTAAGTCCCGCATTCTCTTCAACAGCAGAAGCTGTGTAGGACAGCTGTCATCTTCTTGCTCGTACCAAGCAATCGCTGTTTCTAGTGCTATAAAGGCCTCTTCAGGACTTGGTCGACGTTTTGGTTTTTCTTCACAATCTACAAGTACATCATGTACTTCTGAGGAATCTTCATCATCGGTCACTACATGTATTTGGTTTTCTTCTTGCACAAAAGACAAAATTTCTTCGTCATTCAAAAACTGAAAACCAGAATCATTATCATCTTCTAGCCACATGTGTACATCATCTTTGTCACAGTCCGAAAATCCGGGCATTGCTTGAAACAGTTCCACAACTTCATTTATACAATCATCATTTGTGTCCACTGCAGTAGTTTCATTTCCTCCTTTTTTCCCAAGCAATCTACTCCAAGCCTTGTTGAGATTATCTTGTGACAGGGTGGTCCAAGCATCAGCTAACATATAGCAGCAGTCTTTGAGATTAAGCTTTTTGGAAAACGCCACCACACTTTCTTCATCTTCAGTCAACAATAAACGACGCAGGACTTCCTTCTTGTACATCTTTTTAAGCTTTGCTATAACACCCTGATCCATTGGTTGAATCAGTGCTGTTACATTGGGAGGCAGAAAAATTACTTTAAAATTTGCATCAACTGCATTCAATGTATCCGTCTCTGGATGAGATGGTGCATTGTCCAGTAGAAGAATTACTTTTTCAGTTTTCTTTTCTTGTTCTCTCAACCTCTTCACATTTGGGATGAACTGATTTGTATACCAATCAAGAAATATTTCACTATTCATCCAAGCACTCTTCTGTGCTTTGTAACACAATGGGAGACATGTCACATTCTTTAAACAACGTGGTTTTTTGGCTTTGCCGATCATTAGCACCGGTAAACGATGACTTCCACTGGCATTTGCGGCTACCAAAATTGTTACTCTCTCTTTGCACTTTTTAAACCCAGGGGCAGCTGCTTCGCGCTGAGATGCAAGTGATTTTTGAGGCAATGATTTCCAGTATAAGCCAGTCTCATCGGCATTATACACATCATCGAGTGAATAACCTTCTTCTTCCAAAAAAAGCCAAGAATGTTTCTTTAAAATTTTTAGCGGCAGTTGCATCGCTAGATAAAGATTCCCCTTGAATCTCCAATTCTCGTATGCCATGACGAGATTTAAAGTTTCTTAACCATCCCTGGCTAGCCTTAAAGTCAGGAGGACCGTCAAGTTGATTGTTGAACTGAAATGCCTTTTCACACAACAGAGAACCAGAGATAGGTTCCCCTTTGCTTCTTCTTTGCACAAACCATATATACAAAGCCTCTTCCAATTTCACATCTTTCGCATTTCTCATGGTTTTACGTTTCTTCGACCCATTTTCACTATCAAATTTCGATGCAAAACTCATAATTTCTTCTTCTTCCTTGTTCGCCCTGAAAAGGACGGTGGTTGCGTTGTGTCTGTTTACGCCGTAGCTGTGATATCTGCACCTTTCGGTCGACACATCCGACTTCAGCATGGCATTTTTTAGGGACCGGGTTTGCCTTCCCATTGCGATCTGTACTCGCTCAGCCAGACTGCACTGATGCAGACTGTTTCCAGGACCACCACGTGGAGGTGGAGTACGGTCTTAGTCAGCTCTGGTTCGCTGACTCTGATGCAAGCAGTCAAGCTATGGGTCGCTGATTGCATTCACTATTGCTGCATCTTTGGGTCCCACTCATAATTTTATCCTTGTTACTTTTGATGTCAGAGACGGTAGCTTTCCCAACATTGAACATCCTCGCAAGTGAAGACACAGTTTCACCTTGTCCTAGTCTCTTGATAATTTCTGTTTTCGTTTCAATTGACAAAACATTGCGGTTCCTTTTATATGCTTTAGGCCTACTGGAAGATGCCATATCGCACAGAGAAATACTTGTACACCAAAATTATTCTGCTGTAGTAGCAGACACAATTATTTTAAGTTGAACTGTCTGTTTAGCCAGTGTTCTACCTAGAACGCACACGTACACTTTATTGGTAAACCAGATATTAACTGACTTTATGATCTAACTGACTTCCTGTACGTAAGCGACCGACCATTAGCCCACCCCATTCTCTACAAATTGTTCGCACACATTTGAAGTTTGCCGCATCAAAAGATTCAGAATTTTAGTCTAACGTGACTGTGGCATCTGATTTTTTTTTTTTTTTTTTTTCTAGAACAAGTGTTCGGATAATTGGATGTTCGGATAATTGGGGTTCGGATAAATGGAGTTCTACTGTAAATATTATATTTAGTACTTCTTTCTTTATAGCCAGTTTAAATCCATATTTGTTGAAGATCAAATGCGCATTGTATTTTTTATCGCGTTTCAAATCATTTTTGGCTCAAAATCTCTAATATGTTCTACTCATGGGAGAGAATTCAAACTTTGCTTGCTTCTGCCTTTCTTGGTACATTTTAATATTTCAAGTTTTGACCAGCGTTTTCTCAGCCCAATTTATATAATAAACAATGCAAAATAAGGTGGAAATAGCTCTACGATGGTAAGGGTTAACAGTAGGGAAAATAATAAATTGCGAACACAGATTGTGTTTCGTATTTGAAGGAAGGGCGCCGTCGAATGGGTGAATGGCGATGAGCCGATCAGTCAATATGTTTCTTCAACTAACCAGGACAGCGAGTCTGTTGTTATAAACGCAGCTCTAGCATTGACCAACTTTCTTGTTGGCTTTACATTAGGTGTTTAAACTTATCAAAGTATATTTTATTCAGAGATAAAATTACTGGGCATAAGTGACAACCGTACCGAATAACTAATGTTCAGTTATGATTTAAAGTCATAGAAAAAGTAAAGAAAACAAACCCACCGTTATAGGTATCCACTGTTATTACTGTTACCATATGCACTAAAAATAGAAAGTAAACGTTCAATACAATTTATTGCATAGAAAAAACGTGGATGTTCAGTTATCACGAATCATTAACTCGTCATTTTGTTCACACATATATTTTTGTGTGAAAGATATGACGAGTTAATGCTTAATGACAACTGACCATCCACTTTTATGACGAATTACTTATTAATGATGATTTGCCTTCCACTTGTATTCAATGCAGTGGAATGTATGAAACATTTATTTCACGTTTAGTGCATCTTCTTCTTCGTCTTTGATCCTTAGCCGCCAACTGTCAAAGTAGTCAGTGGCCATCACGCCTGGTGGCGTCTTGTAGGGCAGCAACAAAAAGCTTCCACTTTGTTCGGTCGGCGGTCATCCTTTGTGCAGTGCCCCAGCTCTGGTTCATTCTTTGCATCTCGGCCTCCACAGTTCTCCGCCAAGTTGTTTTTGGTCGGCCTCTCTTTCGCTTTCCTTCAAGGGTCCGTTGCGTAGCTGTTCTTGTGGTGGCATCACAGGGTCTCTTCTGAGGATGTGGCCAACCTAACTCCAGCGTCTGCCCGCTGTGATGATGGTTGCTCCGAGTGCAAGCAGTTCTTGGTTGGCGATGGTATTCGGCCAAAAGATTCAAATAATTTTCCTTAGACAGATTACGTGGAAAGAGGACACTTTCGACATTTCCTTCTCTGTTACTGTCCAGCATTCAGCACCATAGAGAAGCACATTAGTGCATCTGGTAGCAGTAAAACAAGTGGATCCCTGAAACTTGTTTTTTCTTTGACCTCTTAAATACTGGATTACGAGATCTGGTGTCACAGGTGAAATGAATGCATGCAGCACTGATGTGCTTACCATTGTATGTACTCTCTAGAATATTTGCTGTGTGCCGGAGAGTCTGATATTGAGAATGAAAGCTCGTTATTATTATTAACTATAAAAGCGAATGCATGTGTATTTATTAATGCAAGCGTACATATTTCTTCTGTTTTCCTCTCTTACAATTTAAATCTCTCTTCTCCCGGTTCCTTCAGTGTTTATATCAGTCTCCCTGTATAAAATGGTTATTAATTTGTCTAGTTACTTCAGCCTTGTTAAAAGTTTGTCCTCAGCAGTTAAAATCTTTTCAGGGTAAATGTCCTGCCTAAGGTCTAGGTACTACTCTCTGAGATGTCTATATTTTAGCGCAGGGATCGGCAACCGGTCAATCACGCTTTACCGTTAGATCACAAGCGATGATTTGGTAGATATGTAGGTGATTCGGGGGGGGGGAGAGAAAAATAAAGGGGGGGGGGTGGTGGTAAAGAAGGCATTTCAGTGTTGGAAAATGTCACACTAGCCTTCTCCTGCCGGCATTCAAAAGCGTGGTATCCACAGAAGTAAAGGTACTTGTTCAGCTTTCCCAGTCAATTCCCACGAGCTACCTTATTGTAGTTAATTGTATTCGTTAACTGCATAAGACAGGAGCGCGATCTTTTTCTTTGAAGTGAAGTTAACATTCTGCCAAATATCACTTAGATACAACTTCTCACCACTCTGTCGATGGAACTGCAGGATGTAGATGGTCTGGCAGAGATAAAGGTGACATATCAGCTGCTTTATTCTAAATTCCAGATACTCTAAACCTGAAAACAGACATGGCTTTATGAAAGTATATCTTTAAAGAACTCATGGTTTCTGAAGTAGATTTTCACAGCTCTTAGGTTGCCTGCCGCTGTTTTAGGGGATCTTTAGCGTACACAAAGAACCTTAAGTACCACCACCTCAGTAATAGAATCTTATATCTGTCTTGTTGGACGATTATTTCTTGTCCCCTGTAGCTAAATTTTATTAAAATGTCGTCTCATTTTTCATACACGTGACCTTATTTTCTCGCCCCAACCCCCTTTATTATTATAATATGAATTCTTTTTGACGATGGATATTGCCCTTTCAGTAAATTGTCTCATTTCTTAGACAGAAAGCCCTAGATCAAGGCTTCTAAATCCGTTTTGTGCTACGGACCCTTCTTAGATAAAAAAGGTACATAAACGCTTTTTAAAAAAAGTACATAAAAATTATACATAATTACAAGAGAAATCGGTAAGCCTACACATGGTCACGGTAAAATATAAAAACAATCCGCTTAAAAAATGCTTTTTTTTAAATAAAAAAATTTAAAAAATCTATCATTATTCCCCGAAAAACATTTTGGCGGCGAAAATACAATTCAGTTTATTTTAGGTTATGTACACGGGTCCCCTAGAATTCATTCAAGGGCCTCCAAATGGTCCGTGGATCACAGGTTAAGAAACCTTGCCCTAGATTTCCGCCCCCTTCCCATCATAATATAAATTGAATCCTTCTTGTTGGAGGATCTTCTCCTGTCATTGAATGTCTTCATTTTCAAAGCTAGCTGTGTGCTTGGTTAACGAATGAGGTAGCCGGCATCTTGCATAATCTGTGGCTCTTGTCAGTTAAAATGTGGTTACTGTAAGGTCGCAGTCATTCTGCTCTCGTGTATTCGGTCCAGCAATATACAGGCATACCTCTGAGATATTGCGGGTTCGGTTACAGACCACCGCAATAAAGCGAATATTGCAATAAAGCGGGTCACCCATTTTTTGGCTTCCAAGTGCATATAAAAGCATAAAATCGTGTTTACATTATGTCTATTAAGTGCGCAATAGCGCTAGGTCTAAAAAAAAAAAAAAAAAAAAAACAATGTACTGTAATATTTAAAAATACTTTATTGCTTAAAAAAAGCTAATCTTCATCATCTGAGCCTTCGGCGAATCGTAATCTTTTTGCTGGTGAAGAGCCAAAATCTATAGGAAGAAGAAGGCACGTTATAATAAACAAACATGAATTATGTGAACAAAGCGCAATATCTACGAAGCGCAATAAAGCGAGACGCAATAAAGCGAGGTATGCCTGTATAGCACGTTAATATGCTGGGAGTAGAAAAAAATAATGCTAAACGGGAAACTCAAAGAAAATTACCAAAGAGAATAGGAACATTTCGATTGCATACATAAACTCTTTGCTGGAGAATAACAGAGAAGGAAATGTCGAAACTGTCCTCCTTCCACACAATCTGCCTAAGGAAAATTCTCCGAATCTTTTGGCCGAATACTATCACTAACCAAGAACTACTTACTCGTAGTGACCAAGAGTGCATGTACACCTTCATAGCTGGCAGACGCTGGAGTTGCGTTGGCCACGTTCTCAGAAGAGACCCGATGCCATCACAAGAACAGCTACGTTATGGACCCCTGAAGGAAAGCGAAAGAGAGGCCAACCAAAAACAACTTGGCGGAGAACTGTGGAGGCCGAGATGCAAAGAATGAACCAGGGCTGGGGCACTGTACGAAAGATGGCCGCCGACCGAACAAAGTGGAAGCAGTTTGTTGCTGCCCTACAAGACGCCACCAAGCGTGATGGCCACTGACTGCTTTGACAGTCGGCGGCTAAGGATCAAGGAAGAAGAAGTCATAAACTCTTAGGAAAGGTTGCTCATCTTAAGATCAAGCAGGTCTCTTTACAGAAGCGAATTCTGAATCAAAGCAGAATAATATCAGCGGCTAGCCATGACCTAGATGTCAGAGATTGAACACTTAAAGAAGTTAAAGTGAGTGGCAACAGGTTTAGTATCTTTGTGTAATTTATCTTGTCAAGTGCTCCCTGAATCTTTTAGGCAAGCACCTGCCAATTTTACTGAGGAAGCAACATCATCACTAAAGTGTTTATATTTTAATTATCATACAAGCTATTAGTGTATTACGCTGACCCCGGAGTAGTTGGGAAGTATGAAGATTGACACTTTTGCTGTTGTCCAACTGGAAGTTGAAAGTAATATGTGAGCAGATCACCTGACAAGATTGTCGGTCTGCCTTCAGAAATAAAAAAAAGTGAAGGTAGTCCCATAGCGGATACTGCCTGTCGTGTGAAATTCTAATCCACATATATAAATTAAAACGTAAATGAAAAGCCTAACAAATAAATTTAATAAAAGGAAAGAAGAATGGTAAAGAACAGTGCTGTCACAATGACTGTACTCGAAATCCCCCTTGTTTTCTCCTTCGTCTGCAAATTGTAACGTTTCACGTTGATAGTAAAAGCTTACTGCTTCAATACCCGCTTTCTACGATAAAACGTGTACTGCCTTTCTAAGAAAAACCTTGAGATACGCAAGCTGACCTATATTTAATATTCCATTCATGTCATTTTATACACTAAGTTACCATAAACGAAAGACAGATGGACTAAGGATAGAAAGAAAGGGAGGGGCTGAAAGCCGGAACGCAGGCAATACTACCACAGTCTCGCGATACACAATTACTACCATCACGCGTGTAAGGCCACAAGCACTAGCTTTTTTCAAATCGACAGTGATAAAAAACACTACCCATACGAGTTAGATTTTAAAAACTTACAAAACGCTTATTAGGAAACATGACATTATACTGGTTTACGTTTGAAAACATTACAGTACCCAGACACCACATCGTATTCGAAGTGAACAGGAGGTAGAAGAAAATGCATATTTTGAACGCAGCCCCTTAGCCCCATTAAATTTATATATTTGGGTTCCTTGGGACTTGCTGACAAAGAATATGTTAAACGTTACGCAAATATTCTAGGAATTAACAAATTATAGCCAAAAGAAATAGTGAGGGATGTCAGACAACACCAAAATCAGAATCGCTCAGTGGCAGATTTTCACACCACCATTGTACGGGAAATAGGCTGACATGTTACCTCCTATTTGATTGGCGGAAAGTAAATGTAAGGCTAAACACGATTAGTCGGGCTATAAATATTGATTCTTTGTTGTTAGGGAAACGTGAGTAAGGGTACTTTTTTTTTGAAAAGCTGTGTAAACATGGCACGATTGGTTAGACCCGCCAATATAGTCAATCAGAGGCGTCAGGTCAGCACCACATTTTCAAATAAACTTACTAAAGAACCAGTGCGTTGAGCGCCAGTGCATATTTTTCTAAATAAAAGCCTGGGACAACGGCAGATCGAAATTGTGCTATATTCATTGCCAGTCAACGTAACTGTGTATTATTCCATGAATTGTGGTAAGCTTGAAATATTTGATATCATTTTAATGAAAATTGAATGTAAATTGATAATTTATGTCTGTATATATGTGTGGTTCAGTAGCGAATATGAGGTAAAGCCTATATAGTGCTCCAACCTGAACAGAAGGTGTCGGAGGAAAGTAAAACTACATGGAATTGCCAAACAGTACACTGACACCTATCTTATTAACTAGAAAGAAATCATGCTGGAATTGCAGAGGCGTAGTAACCATTAGGGAGGAGTATACTGGTGAAAATTGTTTCAGATGAAGATAGCAGTTGGCCTACCGCTCTGAACTCAGTGTTTGTTATGTATTGTGTTCAGTCTGGAAATTTATTATAAATTAGTTCTGAAATAGGAGGTACAACCTTCTTGTTTCAGGGACCGTGGTCCTAAAGTTATTGAGCAGCACCTGGTCTGAGCTTTGCTGAACCTAGAGGCTGACAGCATACTCCTGGGTCCAGATAGTGACCAGTGAGGTGTCTCCAGAACACAGGGAGGCTATCGAGCAGAGGAGTCTTTTCCTGCCGCCATCACGAAAGATAAGCGTCTGTGGCCAGAGGAGCTCAACATTATGCCCCCCCCCCCCCCTCAAAATCTGACTTTATAATAAAACAGAGGGAAAATACAGTGTTTAAATTAATAGGAACTGTGAACTTTTCCCCATATTATTTCCAAGATAAACAAACACTTGAAGTCATGATGACAAATAACAACATAGCTTGAAAAAACAAAACCAGTATTACCTCATATTACTACTACACAACTGACACACATAGGATAATATTAATAAAATATGTCACTACAAGGTTCATATTGATAAATTCTGTACATATAAATTGTAATTACAATTGATTGTGATTCCTGGTTCACTTTGTATTTGAAGCAGGACACAAATATTAGTGAAAGTAATTAATACATATTTATATTTGAAAATTTACCAGTGCCTCATTTAAGATAGTCTTATAGAGTGTTAAATGTGTGTGAGTGTCACAGTGTTGTCAAGTGTGGTGGAATAAATTAAATTGTTTATCTGTCTGTTGTTGTTGTGACTTACACTTCATCATATACATACCCTAGACATTTAACGTAGTCATCACAATATTCCAGAATAATTCTGACTGAGTTATAATGTGGTAGCAAGTAAGGTTATCTGTAAAACACTACACCTATTAGATACAGATACCTTCACAGCTGATCTCAGTCAGTACACTAAGTCCCCTATAAATATTTATAACATCCCACTTTACCACACTGCCGTAGGGGAGAAAGTGTTAGAGACTTCTTGATACTAGGTCCAGCATCGTGAGGTGGGGTGACCAGTTCCCTACCTCGGCTGCCTTTTCCTTCCATAACTCAAGACCGGGGTAAGAAATAGTTTTATCACGAGGTGATCGTGTAAGAGAAAGGACAGTCTCTGGATAGAATAATTTATCTAATCCAGCCTATCTGGACGACGATATTTAAATCAGACGCACTTTCTCTCCTTGTACGAAAATACAAGTTACACTACACTCAAATGCACACAATTCTGTGACAAATACGCACGAACGTGAAAACAAACTATGAATAACATATAATGGATAGGGGTTGACCGACACGATAACTAAAGGTTTAATAAAGTTTATTATCAATAGAAGATCACAACAATAAGCATATACATTACTAGATCATGGTTTACAGACAAAATTGCAAAAGAAGAAATTAATCAAATAGGTTCTCCCCCTCTGGTAAAGGAAAAGAAAAGACGATCCCAACAGAGGTTAATTAACCCAAAAGATCAAAAGTTAACAATAAGTTATGAAATAGTCAGTATGGGAAAAGAATAGGTTCCTAATGTAATCTATCCCGTGACTACTCAGATTAGTGAGATTAAAAAAAAAAGAAGAAACCACATAAGTATATGATGTTAACAAAAGACATAAGTTTCTTTCTCTGTTCATTCAATTCACACCCATTCAGTGGCCACTTTCAGACTTTTGCTTACCCCAGTAGTTGTCGCAGGCATTCCAAGGAAATACACTAATAAGTAATAAGACTATTTAGTGTCAAATTTAAGTTTTGCCAAATCCAGCCCCAGACTCGCCGTAGTTGCTGACTGCAAATTTCACGGGAGTCGCTAGAGTCGGTGATTTAATTTGTCCTGGATACAATAAGTTATCTATGCCTTCAGTTGGTTGGAGTAAGGTTCATGCGTGGTGATCGCCGACGTAGGATGAATAGAACATATATATTTCCTATGTTGTTTAGCCTCAGGTGGCTGAGACGCTAGGTTAAGTTACACAAATGTTGCTGACAATATATTTCGCCACAGCTGGCTGATGAGATTGATATAAGTAAATCTGGTAATAGTTCTGGTCCAGTTAATATTATAATTTAATGGTTCTATTCTGGTTTCTCTCATGAAAATGAGGAAAATTGGACCACACAGGTCACAGCAAGAAGCTCATCAATATTAAATATCCCTGGATGCTTATAATATTATAAGTTCGTATGATCATAAGTTCATATGGCCATAAAAACAAAACCGCTAGTACTCAGGTTGATCAGCCTAGATTTTAGGAAAGAAAATATAAACATTTAACCAAATTATCAATATCATATCTAACACGTGTTAAAATAGGACCTCTTCACCACTCCGTTATAAATTAGATTTAAAACACACGTGTCTAGCTTATCCTATCGTTTTTAACGCGTGATATGAACACTAGTCATTAAAAAATTACATAAAATGGATAGAAGTAAATAATATATACCGTCAGTAGACAGTTATTTAATGTATGTACTAGTCAATTTAAAACATCTCTTACTGGGAAATAGCGAGTAATTAAATTCACTTTACGGCTGAAAAAGATTTAGCTATAAGTTATTTAATTAGCACAGAAAATCTCAGTGAAATATAATGAAAACTTTAAACACACTAAATCACTTAAAGGCTAGTATATAAATTACCGCAATCAGAAAAAATGAAACACTCCACGAAAATCTAATAATTTTCACTCTGTACGAGAAATCTAAGATATCGAGCTAGTGAATTTCAGATAGATTTCTGAACAACTGATCATGGCTATCGGAGAGACATGGTATATATCCGTAAATTCCGTTCTATCGCTCTTTAATGCGAAAGTCACACCTACTGCCAGACCCGAGCCCATTTGCCGTTCGATTCTTGAATCAAAGGTAATTTTACCACCTCTGCCGCCGACAACCTCTCTGGCTTGACTTTCATCATCTCCGCCTTGCCGAATATCAGCTACGCAATTAATTCCCCTGAAAGTTTTACAATCCAAGGTCCGTCTCAGACTTAACATCGCCCCTGATCAAAGAATCTATTACGCCATGCTCCGCGCTCTCTCTGTGTGTTCCACCGTGCTTAATTTCCAAACGGCTCACGTGTTAATTGCACTAGTGAATCCTTCGTTCATGTAGCAAAAAATAAACTAGATGGGGAGGGGCAAAAGTGGATGATCACTGCTGCACTCGGAAGGTCCTGTTTCGATTCCCGGTAAGCTTATCACTTCTGTTGTTTTGTCTTCTACTTCTTTATTTCTGACTGAGTGCCTGATAATATACCTTTGTGTGTTGTTTGTTTATTTATTTGTAAACTCATAAACTCATGTTGTATCGACTAGAATATATTTGTGTGGTTGGCTCATAAAGCCCTACGCCTAAAACCGCCACTACGTTAGCAGCCTTTGTAATTACTGCGGTCACAGCAAGGCAGAATATCCTATTGTCTTAAAAAAAAAAACACTAAAATATTTTGAGCCGTAAGATGGGACATGTTCTAGTCTTTTAATTAAAATAAAGATGTCACTAACCCTATTATATGAGTGCACACGTGCATACATTTGAAAACGCTTACCTGCAACCTGTAACAGTTAAGAGAAGCTACATCTTCAGACTTGGATGACGTTTTCAAATTTTTATGTTCGCAAAAACTTGTAAGAGCTTGCAACTATTACTTGAAGTTTTTCATTTTTAGAATATTGACGTCATGGCTGCCATTTATAAGCTAAAAATACTTTTGGATCCGTGCTTGAAACACGGGAATGCCGCATGGCGTCGCCACTGAAACCTCACCTTTTTAACTCTTCAGTGATGCAGTGGTTGAGGACTAGTGCCCTAGATTCTATAGAATCTAGGGCACTATTGAGGACGAGAGGAAAAGATAGAGAGAGAGAAATGCTTGTTTTTTTTTTTTTAAATTTACCAGCTTTAACTCGGTTTATTTGCTTGATAAATATTTTTTCGTAAAGCACGAACAGGTAATGAATTGCGTGCCTCCTCAACAACAACAAAAAATAAAATAAAAAATGGAAAACGTAATTACAAACAAATGTTCAAATAATATTAAAAATACCATGGATGTCTGTAATGAGGATTCCTGAAAGAGGTAAGGGCACAATGGAAGCTTGTTCCTCATAGTAGAAGGAAGCAAGCCACTTTCTATTGGCAACTTATAAGAAGAAAAGATGAAAGATAGAAGAAAAAACAAAGAGAGAAACTACTAGACAGTTCATAATGGCATTGAAAGAAGTCAAACTCGAAGAAGAAGAATTAAAACCCGTTATCTGTTTCAGAAACACATTCATTTCAAGAGTAAGAACATTATTAAAAGTACAGGCACCTTATTCCAAGAGTGGGTACCTTATTACGGTTTTTTTTTTGTTTTTTTTTTTTTTTTTCGTTCGCCCGCTAATACTCGAGGCGAAATCTCAGGTTATTATTTTATGTCTAACCTGACATTGATTTTACGTGAGTATCCCTTTATTTCTTGTACAGAGACAGGTGTCCCTCGCCATTCAGGCAAATACTCGCCGATTTCGGAGGTACCCATTGCAGCTGGGTCGGCTCAGGAGCCGCCAGTCCCTGGTCGACGACACTCCTTCAAATGTCCTCGCCAGGTCTCGAGTTAATCCAGTCCAAATCCCGGTCGACGAAAAAATCCTCAAATGCTGTCGCCCGGGTTTGATCCTGTATCACCCGGTCGCCAGAGCGGTGTTGTAACCACTACGCTAGCGCGGCTCCTATTACGGTTGTAAGATACAGAGCGATACAACAGGAGACAATCTGGTCATCAGAAGCGCCCCTCCCCCCCCCCCCCCCCCCTCCCTTATCGACTGGCCAGCGTATCATGATGTTATTCTGTGTCGTTGAAAGCCAGACAACCTAATAACTTGCTAACTGCTAAACGAATAGTGATGTAAGTTCCAAAATTCTATGACAAACACAGAGGCCGGGGAAGTCCAGTTTGACCGGTCGGGACGGGCCTGGTATTTTACGCTCGTTTTAGACATCTACGTGGAACCAACAGAAATATAGAAAATTAAGGTCACTTCACACACGGATGCGAGATGTAGACATTGACTTAACATTTTGCGTTCACTGAGGAGTCAGAATATGTGTCCAAGAGAACCAGTGATGGAGAACGAAACTCTGTGACCTGAACTTCGAGAAAAGTTTAAAAGTAGACAGTGTAGACAGCAGTACTCAGGGTATCAGCTTCAGGTGTTCATCCCGTAGGGTGTCTGTGTTAAGGTAGTGCTGAGTCTTTATCAGACAGAAAACATGTCTTCGTAGAACATTTTACTTTATATTTGTGTGTTTGTATATATTTGTGTGAGGTTGTTAGTGGAGGTGTTAATTCTTGTTTATAAACTAGAGTGGGTCATTTGTAGAATGTTGTATGTTGCTTTTTTGAGAAGTTGAGCATTAGAAATAGCAGGTACAAGGTGCATTAGTGAACACGTGTGAGAAGTTGTGAGAGAGAACATGTCATTGAATGAGTATGTGAGAAATAGTGAGGTGAGTGGAGATAAAATGAGTGAGTGAAAAGTGGTGAGGAGAGAAGAGGTCATAGAATAAGTGTGTCGGAAGTAGTGAAAACGAGTAGGTGATTAAATGAGCATGCGAAAAATAATTACGTTATTAATTGAGTGTGTGAGAAATAGTGAGGAGAGAGCAGGTGATTGGTGTGTGAGAAATAATGAATGTATGAGAAGTAAGTATGAGATGGATTATGTGTGAGAAATAATGAATGTATGAGAAGTAAGTATGAGATGGATTATGTGTGAGAAATAATGAATGTATGAGAAGTAAGTATGTGATGGATTATGTGTGAGAAATAATGAATGTATGAGAAGTAAGTACGAGATGGATTATGTGTGAGAAATAATGAATGTATGAGAAGTAAGTATGAGATGGATTATGTGTGAGAAATAATGAATGTATGAGAAGTAAGTATGAGATGGATTATGTGTGAGAAATAATGAACGTATGAGAAGTAAGTA
>JAMPIV010009415.1:0-2500 GCA_024509875.1 Oreohelix idahoensis | reverse complement strand
CCAAACCCCCCCCCCCCAAAAACCCCCCCCAAAAAAAAACCCCCCCCCACCACCAAACCCCCCCCCCAAACCCCCCCCAAAAAAAAAAAAACCAAAAAAAAAAAAAACCAAAAAAAAAAAAAAAAAAACCCCCCCCCCCCCCCCCCCCCCCCCCCAAAAACCCCACCAACCCCACAAAACCCACCCCCAACCCCCCACCAACCCCCCCCCCCCAACCACAAAAAAAAAACAACCCAAAAAACCCCAAAAAAAATAAAAAACAAAAAAACAAAAACCCAACCCCAAAACCCCAAACCCCAAAAAAACCCCAAACAACAAACCCCCCCCCAAAAAACCCCCCCCCCCCCCAAAAACCCCCCCAACCCCAACCCCCACCCCCCAACCCCCACCCAAAAAAACCAACCAACCCCCCCCCCCCCCCCCCAAAAAAAAAAAAAAAAAAAACCCCCCCACCCCCCCCCCCAAAAACACCCCCCCCCCCCCCCCCAAAAAAAAAAAAAACCCCAAAAAACCAACAAAAAAAAAACAAAAAACCAAAAAAAAACCCCCCCCCAAAAAAAAAAACACCCCCCCCCCACCCCCCCCCCCCAAAAACCCCACCCCCCCCCCCCCAACCCACCCCCAAAAAAAACACCCCCCCCCCAAAAACCCCCACAAAAAAACAAACCAAAACCCCCCCCCCCCCCCCCCCCCAAACCCCCCCCCAACCCCCCCCCAAAAAACCCCCCCCCAAAAAAACCAACAACCCCCAACCCCCCCCCCCCCCCCCAAACCCCCCCCCCAAAAACAACCCCCCCCAAAAACACCCCCACAAAAAACCCAAAAACCAAAAAAAAACCCCCCCCCAACCCAAACAAACCACCAAACACCAAAAAAAAAAAAAAAAACCCCCCAAAAACCAAAACAAAAAAAAAAACCCAAAACCAAAAAAACCATCCCCAAAAAACAAAAAAAAAAAAAACAAACCCCCAAAAAACCCCCAAACCCCCCCCAAAAAACACCCCAAAAAAAAAAAAAAAAAAAAAAAAAACCCAAACAAACAAAAACCAAAACCAAAAAAAAAAACAAAAAAAAAACAACCCCCACCCAAAAAAAAACCACAAACCCCCACCCCCAAACCCCCCCCCCCCCAACCACCAACCCAACCCACCCCCAAAAAACAAACAAAAAAAACAAAACCAAAAAAAAAAAAAAAAAACACCAAAAACCACAAAAACACACAAAAAAAAAACCCCCCACCCAACCCAAAAAACCAAAACCAAACACACAAAAAAACCAAAAACCCCAAACCCCCAACCCCCACCAAAAAAACCCACAACCAAAAAAAACAACCAAAAAAAACCACCCAAAAAAAAAAACCCAACCCCAACCAAAAAAAAAAACCAAAAAAAAAAACCAAAACCCAAAAAAAAAAAAAAAAAAAAAACCCCCCCCCCCAACACCCAAACAAAACCAAACAAAAAAACAAAAAAAAAAACCCAAAAAAAAAAAACCAAAAACACAAAACAACCAAAACCCCACCCCAACCCCCCCCCCCCCAAAAACAAAAAAAAAACCCCCCAAAAAAAACCCAACACAAAAACAAAAAAAATCAAAAAAAAAAAAAAAAAAAAACCCCCACAAAAAAAAAACCACCAAAAAAAAAAAACAACCCCCCAAACCAAAAAAAAAAAAAAAACAAAACAAAAACCCCCAAAAAACCCCCCCACCCAAAAACAAAAACCAACCCAAACCACAAAAAAAAAAAACCCCCACAAAAAAAACCCCAAAAAACAAAAAAAAAAAAAAACCCCCAAAGAAAAAAAAAAAAACAAAAAAAAACAAACAAAAAAAACCCCCACCACCCCCCCCCCAAAAAAAAAAAACCCCCCCAACAAACACAAACAACAACCCCCAAAAAAAAACCACCAAAAAAACAAACCCCAACCAAAAAAACCAAAAAAAAAACACCACCAAAAAAACCAAACCCCCCCAAACCAAAAAACCCCACCCAAAAACAAAACCCAAAACCCCCAAAACCCCAAAAAAAAAAAAAAAAAAAACCAAACAAACAACCCCCAAAATACCCCCCAATCAAACCCCCCCCAAAAAAAACCAAACCCCCCCCCCCCAAACCCCCCAACCCAAAAAAAAAAAAAAAACCCCCCCACAAAAACCCCCAAAACAAAAACAACCACCCACAAAACCACACAACAACCAACAAAAACACAAACCCCAAAACCCAAAACCAAAAGCACAAAAAAACCCCACAAAACCCCAAACCCCCAAAAAAAAAAAACCACAAAAAAAAACAACCCCAACCCACCCAAAAACCCATCACAAACCCCAAACCACAATCCCCAAAACCCCCCATTATACCCCCCCAACAAAACAACAAACAATAACACCCAAACCCCAACCACCAAATCCCCCCACACAAAAAACAAACCCCCCCCCCAAAAAACCCCAACCCAAAACCCCCCAACACCACATCCCAAACCCCAAACCCCCCCCCCCCCCC
>JAMPIV010009414.1:0-59197 GCA_024509875.1 Oreohelix idahoensis | reverse complement strand
TATATTTAATATATATATATATTATATATAATATTATATACTATATATCGAAAATAACTGTCTATCAACAAAATAAAGGTATAATATTAAATTCATTTGTCCTGGTTGTAAATACAGGACTAATTCTTCGCAACCCAGGACAACGCTAACCTTTCACCATTTCCACACGTAAATCTAATCATAAATACCTATCAAAAATCTACGAACCTAGATACTTGACACATTATTGTTGCAGCCTTGAACAATGTATATGCATGTCTGCATATCAGTTTATATACCACCTACTGTCCGTTTGTCGTGCACTATTCTTTTAATTAACTTTTGATCTCTGCTATAGAAATCCCTGCATTTGTTTGATTTCTGCTAACTGCATCTATTATCATAACGTTTGGTGTTTTTTGACTTCAGTATATTTTTGTATGCTTCTTATTATCTAGTTGTTTATGGTTTCAGATTGGTATTCAGACTTTGTCTCCTTCTTTCTCCTGTCATCTTCCTTTTTTCTCCTTCTCCGCTTTCTCTTCTCTCCTTTCCTTCTACTTCTATTTTCTTCCTCTTCGATGTATCATTCTCCTATTCCTTGTACCTACTGTATTCTACCTCATTTTATTCAACTCGTTCTTGCAATATCACTTGATTCATTTGAATATTAAATAAAAACGCAGCTGAAATAACTTCATAACTCAGTTACATAATATTAGCCATATATGCGTCTTTTTATGTCCTTTTATTCGCTTGCGTTTATGCCTTAACACGAAGTGTTCGAGCGTACTGACTTTCGTTTTATTCGTTGAGATTCTGGTTAATGGTACTGACTTCCGATACAAGTTTTAAAAAAAAAATACAGACGTTGTTTCTTTACGTTTGAAGATACACATAGCAGTCCAAACGAGAATACTTAAGTGTTTGCTCAGCACTGCATGCACAAAAGTCGCTTCAAAGCTATCAGGGTAAAGAATACCTCAACGTCATGTCTAACGTTGCCTCAAAATTTCAGTTTTTGATTTTATTTATACACTAATTGTTTTCTTAGTCCCCCTTTTTGTATTTGCCGTTCGTGCATTTCTTTTCTTTTCTTGATTTTAATTTTATGTTTCTTGCATTAGGCATTAGTGCTTTCTTACCTATAAATATAGGAGTTTAAAAATAGACAAACCTAGAACTGCATAATTTGGTCAAACAGTATTGAACAAGAACAAAAGTTAATATATAGTAAATTGGAAGGTGATGCTGTTCTTACAATACATATGCCTTATGGCAAGTGAAAGTCAATTAAATATTTAACTGAAACACTAGCCTTTATATCCTTTCCCTGAATATTATTTTTGTTTGGTGTTTTTGTTTTGTTTTACTGTATCTCTTTTTTGTTTGTTCGTTTTTTTTAAACATACAAGCAAAATTGGTAATTTTATTTGCATATTTTACAATGATTTGACAGATGTGATGCCATTTTTCCCGTATCGGTAGTTATTCATCTTTTTTGGAATTGAAAACACTATTTTTCCTAATTATAACCCACCAGAGTTAGCGAGATATTTTTTTCATCATTAAAATAAAAATTAAAAAAATTGATTTTAATTCCTTATTCGTGCTTATTCTTCTTCACTGCCCTTTGGCACACACAAAAAAATAGCATCGCAACAGGGAAATTTTCAAGTAACTTCAAGCAAGGCAGAGGCCTAAAACTGCTTCAGAAATTCTAATGACAGAAGAAACTCAGAGAGACCAGTAGCTATCGTCTCAGATGTGCTGTCAGTAATTACAATGCTGAAAATCAAAGTAATGCTGAACTGGATGACCTAAGATTAACACTTCACAGACTATGTCAGCATACAAAAGAGTCGTGATACAGTGATCCCTTCTCACTGCAACATCCCTGGAAACGAAGAGCTACAATTGCAAAGAAAGGGGGGGAAAGCTTCCTCAACTTGACACAAATATAACTTATGAGGCCAAGAGTTTATCAAGCCAGATACAGGCACAATGGGAAGCAGAGAATCCAACCACACAAAAAAATGATCCATATTACTAGCTCAGCAGAAGTGAACACGTGATAATCTTCTGACTTCGCACACGTCACAACAGATGGTATACAATCTATTCAACACGTTAAAGATAGGAACTACTAATATGTGACTGTAGCACTGATCAAATGACTGCCAAACATCTGCTCCAAAGGTGCCAACATTTGAAGAACACAGAAAACGCATATGGCCATCACCAGTACCATTCCTGGGAAAAATCTACGAGATATCAACAGCCTTAGTTGACCACTGCTTTCTTTGAACTTATTCAAGTTGACATCTGAGGGTGAACTTTGAACTTATTCAAGTTGACACCTGAGGGTGAACTTTGAACTTATTCAAGTTGACATCTGAGGGTGAACTTTGAACTTATTCAAGTTGACATCTGAGGGTGAACGAAGCAGAAGAAAAAGAAGAATGCAAATATTGATTATTCTTTCTTCTTGTTGCTCTGCTGCTTACTTTAACTGTTCTTCATCCCACTACTTATAGTACCACTTCTGCTTACTATCACTTTTTACTACTGCTACAACCGATTACTACTACTGCTTACTACTACTACTACTACTACTACTACTACTACTACTACTACTACTACTACTATTTCCTTCAGATCTATTTAGTCCCTGGTCTCGGAAGAGGCAAAGAAAGAATACGTCTACTACACCACCTGGCATTGTACTAAGATAAGGTCTGGAATGGGGCTGTCATTTCATCACTGAAATCAAAGTGTCACAAAACTACTGGTGCAAGAATAAGTGACCACTTTGTGCATTCTTCCTGCAAGTGGTAGCTTCGGGTCAGTAAGGAGTGCAAAGGACAGTAATATGATGAAAAATGTACTACTACTTGTACTAATTGCCACTTAATATCAATACTTTTACAATTTACTACTTCTTACTATTATTACTACTTGTACTAATTGCCACTTTTTTTTTTTTTTTTGCTTTCGCCCGCTAATACTCGAGGCGAAATCTCAGGTTATTATTTTATGTCTAACCTGACATTGATTTTACGTGAGTATCCCTTTATTTCTTGTACAGAGACAGGTGTCCCTCGCCATTCAGGCAAATACTCGCCGATTCCGGAGGTACCCATTGCAGCTGGGTCGGCTCAGGAGCCGCCAGTCCCTGGTCGACGACACTCCTTCAAATGTCCTCGCCAGGTCTCGAGTTAATCCAGTCCAAATCCCGGTCGACGAAAAATCCTCAAATACCGTCGCCCCGGTTTGATCCTGTATCACCCGGTCGCCAGAGCGGTGTTGTAACCACTACGCTAGCGCGGCTCCCTATTGCCACTTAATATCAATACTTTTACAATTTACTACTTCTTACTATTATTACTACTTGTACTATTGCCCCTTAATATGAATACTTTTACGATTTACTACTTCTTACTATTACTACTACTTACTACCATGTATTACTAATTACTACCACAACAACTATTACTACTACTGCTACTAACTACTACTACTAAATACTACTGTCAATACAGAATTACTTGATACTTAATATTAATACTGCTGATTACCACTACTACTTACTGCTACTACGACCACCACTACTTACATCTACTGCTACTTACTACTACAACTACTTACTATTTCTACTACTATTACTTTTATTTCCTACTAATACCAACACTACTTATTACTACTACTAACAACTACTAAAATTTACTACTGCTACTTGGTCCTTACTATTATTACTACTGCTGCCTACTACTGTTACAACTTACTGATGTTACTACTGCTGTTACTTACCACTACTACGTCTTGCTACTACTACCACCACTACCACTAATATTATTATAATGTCTACTACTACTCACTACTTACTACCACATATTACTACTTACTGCCTACTACTACTCACTACCGCATATTACTACTTACTGCTACTACTACTACCACTAATATTACTGTTATGTCTACTACTTCTTACAACCACATATTACTACTTGCTGCTACTACTACTGCCACTACCACTAATATTACTATTATATCTATTACTACCACATATTACTACTTACTGCTGCCACAATGTACTCACCTTATTAATACTTACTTCTACAACATACTACCACTTATTACTACTACAACTACTACACTTATTACTGCTGATTGCCTTCTGTTGTAATGCTGTGTATGGAGTTTTATATCATCAATACTACTACCAATAACACCTACTTGCATTACTACTACTAGTAGCAACCATTACCCTTATTACTACTACTACTACTATTACTACTACTACTATACTACTACAGCAATAGCAACACTACTACTATCATTGCTACTACTAACCACTGCTGCTACTATGAACTACTATTATCTACTACTATTACCTAAGCCTAATTGATACTACTACCGCAACTACTAACTACTACTATTAACTACTACTACTACCTTACTTACTTATCGTTCCTCTTCTATTATGAGGTGTAGAGAGTTTGGAAGAGAGAGCGCCATATTATCCTATCGCTGTCCTCTTCCTGGCCTGGTTCCATTCTCACTACTACTACCACCACCATCTAATTCTACTTACTGCTACTAATACTACTATCTCCTACCACCACCATCTAATTCTACTTACTGCTACTAATACTACAGCTACTGCAACTAATACTACTATCTACTACCACCACCATCTAATTCTACTTACTGCTACTAATACTACTGCTACTAATACTACTATCTACTATTATTGCTGCTACCTCTGCTGCTACTACCACTAATTTTTCTTACTACTACCGCAGCTAATTCACCATTACTTCACTTCTCACAGGACAGTAAAAAAAAAGAGAAAAGATGGAGCACAGAAGCAGAGGCTGAACTCATTGTATATGCCATAACAACATGCCTTACAGTAAGTAACGTGCCATAACAACATGCCTTACAGTAAGTAACGTGCCATAACAACATGCCTTACAGTAAGTAACATGTGTGTATGTGTGTGTGTTTTTTTCTGAAATATTCCCCATGTTCCTGAATAAAACAAAGACATTACCATTATTAACAGGGATATTTAATATGCAAAAATAGTAATAGTACTGTGATACTATAAAAATGCTGGAACTGGGTTGGTCTGACTTCAAAAAGACCCTACACCATCACCAAATGCTATGTTATGGACCCCAAAGGAAGGCAAAAAAGGCAATCAAGACAACCTGGCGGAGAACATGGAGCTGAATCAAAGCATAACCAAGTTGAGAGTGGCAATTATGATAATTGATGTCATAAATCTATTTTCTTTATCTTCATTTTTCTTTTACCTACTTCACCTACCCTGTTGGGTTAACATAAAACCTCCTTATAAGGTGGGATTTAGGCTGACATCAAAATTACCACCCCTATCGACACCAGGTATTAAAGTGCAAGATATAGGTTCTTCTCTTTTATATGTTGCTGTGTAGGTTGTATAGAATAGTTCCCAAGTACAACACAGCAACATGATGTGTAGAGTCATAAAAATGGTAACTTCAATTTACGTTTTATACCATTTATTGTACGCCACAAAACAGTCATGTAAACTCCAAATTGATTGGAGCGCAACAAATGAAAGCCTAACCACGATTGGTCGGGCTATAAATACTAGCTTGGTTGTTAGGGGAGACGGGAAAAGATAACATTTTTTCAAACACTTGTCGAAACGTGGCTCATTGGCCAGTCTCGCTGATATACACACTTGGGAGCGTTAGTTCGAGACCACTAATTCAAATAAGCTTGATAAAGCGACAGTACGTTGAAGCCAGCTCACATTTTTGCTAAAATAAAAGCCTGGAACATAGGCAGAACGGAATTTGTGCCAGTTTGTGCCAGAATTCATTGCTAATCAACGTATCTGTGTTTATTCGTATGAATTGTGGGACAGTGGTCTTGATGGTACTGAGCAGCACCTGATCAGAGCTTTGCTGAATCCAGTGTCGGACAGCATACTCCTTGGTCCTTTTAGCTATCAGTGAGGTGTCTCCAGAGCCCAGAGGAGAATTCGAGCAGAGGAGTCCTTTCCTGCCGCCATCACGCCAGATAAGCTAACTTGGCCAGCTGAGCTCAACATTATGTCCCCTCATCTTGAACTGACTTTGTAAAATTAACATTAAGAGGGGATTTACTTGTCTTAAAATCAGGAACTGTGAACATCTCCAATACTAGTCCCTAAAGACAAACTATTGAAGTCATGATGACAAATACCAACAGAGCTTGAACAAAACAAAACCAGTATTACCTCATTTTACTACTACACAACTGACACACATAGAACATTTGTAATAATATATGTCACTACAATATTCATATTAAATACATTCTGTACATAACTTGTAATTTAAATTGATTGTGATTCCTGGTTCCCTTGTAGTTGAATCAGGACACATATTCATTCATGCCAGTAATGAATACATATTGTTATTTGAAAAGTTACGAGTGACTTCTTTAAGATATTCTCATAGAGTGTTATATGTATGTGAGTGTCACAGTGTTGTTAAGAGTAGTGGATTAAATTAAATTGTTTATCTGTCTGTTGTTGTGACTTACACTTCATCATACACATACCCTAGACACATAACGTAGCATCACACTATTCCAGAATAATTCTGACTGAGATATAGAGATATGTGGTAGCAAGTAAGGTTATCTATAATACACTACTCTTAATAGATATAGATACCTTCACAGCTGATCTCAGTCAGTACACTAAGTCCCCTATAAATATTTATAACATCCCACTTCACCACAATGCCTAAGAAAAAATCACCGAATCTTTTGGCCAAATACCATCACCAACCAAGATCTGCTTACTCGGAGCAAGCAAGAGCACATGCACACCACCATAGCTGGCAGACACTGGATTAGGGTTGGCCATGTCCTCAGAAGAGACCCCAATGCCATCACAAAAACAGCTATGCTATGGACCCCTGAAGGAAAACGAAAGAGAGGCCGACCAAAAACAACTTGGCGGAGGACTGTGGAGGCTGAGATGCAAAGAATGAACCAGAGTTGGGGCACTGTACGAAGGATGGCCACCAACCGAGCAAAGTGGAATCAATTTGTTATTGCTCTACAAGACGGCACTAGGCGTGATGACCACTGACTGCTTTGACGGTTGGCGGCTAAGGATCAAAGAAGAAGTTCACCTGCAATCTTCCCCTTCTCTCACACTCTCTCTCTCTCTCTTAGTGTTATCTCTCATTTTATGGGAGCCTCTCATAAACTTACACATCTGTACATGACATGTCTTCATTTTTTTTTCTCATCTGTATATAACAAAATTGTGAATATGCAATGTCCAATATTACAACAACAAAAAAACTTCATTAACTCAACACCTGTACCTATTATGGTGATCATTTCCACGGCATGACATCTTATTGTGGATTTCTTCCACAGGTCAGTATTTTGTGGAATTATGCTAACATCTTATAATCACTTATTCCTTTATCCCGCCTTTATTATGACACTATGTACTGATACACGTCTTCCATCATCTTATCTCATATGATGTGTATTACAACTTACTGTGCCCTAGTCGTTTCTCATTTTCCTACCATCTCCATTTTTACGCATTTCCGCCTATGTAACTCCCTGTTACTGTTTTTTTTTTTTTTTTACAAATATACATTTGTGAACCATTAACTATCATGGCTACTACAATTGTTTTGTCAACCTCCAGCTAATCCCTCTATATTTCTGACCTTATGCCGCGGTCACTAATCGAAATACTTTATGAATTCCCGAATACTAACTATCTCCTACTCGTTTTGTCCCTATCTGTTTGTGTTGTTCACCTTTCCACGTCGGTTGTCAGTTTCTCCACCGTCTACCACAATTTCTGCATCCGTAGTCGTATTATCCTTTAAATGTCTCAAATATTCTCCGCTACTACTTGTCTCCCATGCTCCTACTCTATTCGTCTATCTCGTATTCTCTTATGTCCCCTGTATTATACCACTTACTGAGGAAAACTCCTTCCTTCCTCTTTCTCTTCCTCTCTTTTATATCAATCTCCTTTTTTGTCTTCATATCTCCATTCACATTCCTCGTGTATGTTCCCTTCCTGTAACCTTTCCTCCTTTTCTCTGTGTTTCTATGTCTCAACATTATTCCTGTTATTCTCGTTATTTCTCGTGTATTTCTGCCATTTTCCTATGGCGTCCTAAATATCTATTCGTTTCCTCAGGGACATTCCCAGTATGCTTGTGCCATCCTACCTATGGCTCTTCAATTATATTCTGTTATATTTTCTCCATTATATTTTTGTTCCCTCTGGAACCTTCAATTATATGCCTTTTCATTTCCTCATAGTTTCTAATTAAATTTGCTCCCTCTGGGGCCTCCAATTGTATACCTCCATGGCTTCACATATTCGTTCCTTCTGGAACTTTCTTATATATATCTGCCATCTTCTTTATGGCTCTCAATCCTATTTGTTCTCTCTGGAACCCTCTCACTATCTATTAACTTCCTATTTTCCTTTTCTTCGTGTGTTCGATGAGAAAAAATATGTTTTCTCATAAAATCTTCACAAGACTCTGGCAACTGCCGCGAAATCTCTTTCCGCGAGTACGTTCTCCCATTCGTTCCCTCTGAAACCTCATTTCTATATGTCTCTGCCATCTTCACTATGGCTTCTCAGTACACTCGCCTTTTCTCCATGGCCCTCATTTTCTCTGCCATTTCTCCATGTCTTCTAAACGTCTTACGTCTCTCCTATCTTTTCATGGTTCTCATATCTCTTATATCTATGCCATCTTCTCTATGGCTTCTCAAATCTCTTATATCTCCGCTGCTTCCTCTGTGGCTTTATCAGTGTTCTTTCTCTATGGCTCTCATAATTGTATCCCACTCTATAACTTCTCCAACCCCTGTCATTCTCTCTATGGCTTTACCGCCATTTTATATGTATCTGTCTCATCTTCCCTATGGCTTCTCAAATCTCTGCCATTTTCTCTATGGCTTCTCCTTCCATCTTCTTCTACCTATTGTAGTCTTTGGTTCAGATCTACCCCGCTTCTTCTTGTGTTCGGTGTAGAACGATTGCACCTAGTTTTCTCACAACTAGATCATCGACGCAAAATTCTACTCCTTTTTCTCTTTTGTGTTCTCTCCCCGGAACATTTACCATTTGCCTATGGTTTCTCTCTCTTGTAAATTACATCCGCCATTTCTCTATGGCTTCTTTTTCTCTATAAACTTTACCATTTCCCTATGGCCTCTTATCTCGTGGCTTCCTTCCTGAAGTCCTGAATTTATCTTGGACTCATCTCTATTCCCTATCTCCTCTTTCTCCTCATCTCCTCCTCTACTGCAGTACCCTATCGTTCAGGTGTATTCAGCTCTCCTTACATGTGTTCGGCGTAGAACGATTACACATTAGTCTGCTCTAGACTTTAACTACCGCCGCCAATTTTTGTGTATATAATGCTATGACTTCCTCACATAGCCTCCTCCCTTTATCACTACCTCATTTACTCATCAACTCAAGCATGGTCATCATCGCATCCCTTTTGGCCCCAAGTGTTTTCAAGGCAATCTGTTTATCAATATTTTGATTCTCTTTAACATTTCTATTCTCTAATTTCCACAACACTTTGCTTCCTCTCTGCATCTCTATTTCTCGTGTTTCCTGAGTTTCTCACATCTTCCCTACTCCTTACTTCTTCAACCGTTTGTCTCGGTTTCTCTATTTCGTCATTTCTCATGTCTCCTGTGTTTCTCACAACTTCTCTACTCTTTGATTGGTCTCTATGTCAACCTCTACTTGTGCTTCATGTATCCTTACTTTTTCTCTTTGTCTCTTCTCTGCTACTAGATGGGTATTTCCGTAGATCCGTATTTCGTCTCCCTCCACTATTATGTCTCCTTTTTGTCTGCCTATTCCGACTCTTGGATCGGTAGTCCCGTCGATCCTTATTCATTCTCATTTTTTCCATTTTCTCTGGATTCTCTATATCTCCTACCAATAAATCTGTATCAAACTCGTATCTCTATTTCAGTCCATCCATGTTTCTACTATGTTATTTCCCTTTGACTATAAATCTAAAAACTCCAGCTTACCAAATAAACCTAATCTAACAGAACCTTATCCTCATAACAAGTCTCCCGGCTACATATTCTTCTATAACTACCTTGAAAGGGCGTTTAAGCTTAGCTTTCTTACAGTGCAGTGCTACATCTAATAATCCTGGCGGTACTCATAATCACTCATTGTAAACTTGTTCATCTTCCTATTAAAATGTTCTATTTAATTGATTACAATTTAGCTATGCAATCAACGTCTTCAAGTAAATACCGTTTCACTAAAGTTATTTTAAGAAGTCACAATTTTTCTTGCAATATAAGAATTCACAATCTGTTTACGACTATTTGTGTTCTCACTAGAATGTCTGCTTTATTCAAACAACCAATCATAAACCATTCCAACCCTGACATGAAGCTAAAAAGACCCGACCAATGTTGTCAGTTACGCATGAACATTGCTTGTAGTACACAACAAATTCCTCTTTCGAATAAAGTATGTTTAATCTATGATATTACTACACTGATCTTGAACTACACACCTTAACATTAACATATTATCAACATAAAAAATACAAAGTCAATTACATTTGTACAATGTACCTATAAAAATGCCTAGATTAAATAATTTTTACAAATCTAAACATGAAGGAAAGACCAAATAGTACGACTAGTGCCCCCTTAGGCATATAGTACAACGTGAATAATTAAATGGTGTGCATCGGGTTGGCAACTTCATGTAAACAAATTACAAAAGAAACCACTGCTTTAGTAGCATCTGGATGCTTGGTGTAGGCTAGGGTGTCTGGTTTTGAGAATCCCGGGAATTTTGGAAAATGTTCATCAGTCGGGCCCCGGGAAATATTATATACATATATATATATATATATATATATATATATATATATATATATATATATATATATATATATATATATATATATATATATATATATATATATATATATATACATATATATATATATATATTAGCTATAAGTACGCGGCTTAACCATGGGTTATCTAGACGAATGAAACTTAAAAATTGTGGGTTAGATTAGGGTGCATTTGAATTATAAAGACCCAGCAGTCTTGAAAAAGTGCATTTTGTGTCTTTTTAAAATTAAATTATGCCTACTTTTGACGAGGCACGCTCTGTTCAGCCTAGACACTGGGACCGACGGTTATATTAGGGCACATGATCAAATATTAAAGACCTTGCGGTCATGAATAAAAGGATTTAATTTTCAAATTTAATTTTGCCTTCTGTTTGGCGAGGCGAGCACCATTCCACCTAGACACTGCATCCATCGATTATATTTGGGCACGTAATCATATATTAAAAACCGTATTTTTGTAATTAATTTTGCCTTCCTTTGGTAAGGCGCGCCCCGTTCATGTCCATTGGTAATGTTAGGACACTTGATCAAATATAAAATACCTTGAGGTAAAGAACAAAGACCTTTTTTCAATAAAATGTTTCCTAGTGTTGGCGATGCGCTACCCGTTTAAGATAGACACAGCTACTATTGGTTATATTAGGGCGCATGTCCAATTATAGAAGACCTTTCGTTCTATCTTTTTTGATAAGATCCTTTTTTTTTAATACAATGTTTCCCCATGTCAACGATGCGCGACCCTTTCAACCTAGACACAGAGTACATTGCTTATATTAGGGTGCATGACCAAACATTAATCATCTTGCGGCCTGTTTCAATAATGTGTAGTTTTTAGTCTTTTTAAACTACGTAAGAGTTCCTAAATAATTATAAAAGTCCGTGTAGTAAAATGTTATATATATAATAATAATAATAACTTAAATACTACACAAAACAATTTTTTTCTTCAGATTTTCACTTAAATCAAAGGTGTGTATTTAAATCATTTTAGATTTTTTTAAAACATAAAGAAAAGTGTGGTTACTACATTTGAATTATTTTCCTTGACTGTCCTAACCAGGTGAATTTAGTCAACTGTAACTTGAGGGAGGAGGCGCATCCCATTCAACCTAAATATTAGGGCACTTTATGAAATAGTAAGGACCAAGATTTTTGTGTAAAATTAAATTATGCCTTGTTTTGGCGAGACCGCTCACCGTTTAACATAAACACAAGTCCAATTATAGAAGGCCTTTTGGTCCAGCTATTCGATAAAGACCCTCTTTTGCGCATTGCGTTCACCGTTCTACCTAGACACTTATTATTATAAGGCACATTATTTTATTTTTTGTAAAAGACGTTGCGGTCTGGAACAGTAATACATTCTTTTCTTTTTTTTAATTAAGGTGTTTGATCCTTTTCTTTGTAGCACACCCCTTTCAACCATCTACCATATACATGTAGCTGTTATTTTTATCAGGACGTGTTTCATTTATTGTTAAATGCTTTTGTTTGTATTTATTTTATACTATATTATCTCTAGTAGGTATCTGTACTTTTGTATTTATAGTTCAATGTGGTTTTATTATCCAAAATATGATATTGTTTAAACCAAAATATGATATTGTCTAAACTGGTATGTTTTTAATTTTCATTTGTGGGTTATTTAGTCAATCCGTTTTTATCTGGGGGCAGTCTTTCACCAGTGAAGACTACTGGCTCGCATCCTTATTTATTTATTATTTTTATATGTTAGCTTTTGTTTTTGTAATAAAGCTTTTTTTTAACTTTTCTATTTCTGATGGGGTCTTAGTGCCTATGAGATTTTCTACACTCATTTTTACCTTGTGGTTATTACAGTGTGTCTTAACGTTTTGCCTCTGCTGGTCATATTATGTTATTACCTCATATGTGACGCATGAGAAGTGACGGTTTTACGATTGAAAAGAAGCACAGTCCAAAGCACCGGTGGGAACCAACAGCGGCTGAAGCAGACGTCGGCCGACTCCACATTGGTTTCGTACTAGCAGAACCACTGGACCTTATAAATCTTTTCAATAAATCAAACTTAATATATCAAAATAGATATAATAAATCAAATTTAGCAAAGGTTAAATCTTCCGATGATGATCAACATCATCTCTTCCAGTCATTAGCACCCTTATTAATTTTAAATTTTGTTAAACTCGTAAGTGATTATTAAACTTTTTGATCTGTAACTTTAAAGTATACATTTGAATTAATCACTATTGAGTGAAGTGTAGTCTACAACTGTGTGACTCATATTGTGTTAAATACATAAACTAATAGAGCTATACAATTAATAGTTGCTGAATCACCTTCAGCTGGGGCTCAAACAAAACAGAAGCAAAAATTACATCGTAGAAAGGGCGGGAGAATACAAGAATTCCTGACTGTTGTTCTTGCTTTTCTTTAACATCCAGTGAGGTTCCCTTAAATAGAAACATGATTCTTCTATTTATATCTCTGCCAAGAAAAATCTTGAGCGAAGGTTGATACCTTTAAATAACCTCATCATTATACTCGAAGTATAACCATTGTTGGACCACTAAGGCGGAGTAGGGGAGATGAACACGCCAGGCTACAATAAAAAAAAATATTTTACAGCGTTTTAGCAAAGTTGTTATAAACAAGCAAGTGAAACAAAAAATGTTAAACCATAAGATAAACGACTTTTCTGCTTAATGGACTGTTTTGTAACATACCATATCTGTTTACATGCAACTTATAATTGAAAATACATCTTGTCCTCTTTTCTGTGGTAAAATAGAAATTGTAAGACAATAGATCGTCATAATGCTTGCAACAAACGATATTCTTGTATGACAGATGGGGTTGTCTGTATGCTAGCTGAAATCTGCACTGCCGATTGGTGGTGCTAGCTCGTCCGAGTGTAATGTACAAGCTGATTCATGTAATTTATAAATGTTCATTAAATTGTCCTAAAAGGGAGCAGCTGTCAGTACAAACATGTTTGATAGGTGTCGTAAAAAACATTTAAATGGTCTTTAACTGTCGAATATATCGTGTTAATCTGAATTATATGTGATAAAATGTGGCTATAAATGTGTTTTACTGTTAATGGAGAAAGCCAAACGATTACAGCTGTCGCATGTGATCTTTGACTTTAAAATTATTGTTCTCAAAATTATAATTAATTAATTTCTGCACCATGCAGCTGCTTCAAGAGATTATAATTTAAGTGAGAGCAAATATTAAAACATAAGTATGTTAATGATTATCACTGGGGTGGTATAAACTGTTTCAAACTACCTCGTTGGTGCTCGGAAACAGGTGTACTTTTATATATTGATGAACAAATAACAGTTCTATAATGGGTTTTTTGTTGTTGTAATTTTTTTTTTAAATTTAAGTCAATGCATATTCATTCATGGTGTCAACAAAGCAGCGCGTTGAAACAAAAAGTTTTATTTTCATTAATTTAATGTGTCATATGTTCATTAAAGGACACTCTGATATGACTTTCCTTGTTGGATACGACAATACCTTGGCTTACATCGTACTGTTTTCCCTGTCTACAATAATCTTTAAAGTAAAATCTAGACATCTATAGACAGATAGACGTACAAACGAACGAGAGAAAGTAAACTTCAAACTGAGGGCAAGACATCAAATGAAGGGATAAAAGTAATTAAAAAATACAGCTTTGCAGAGACATAGCACATAGAACATCCAGGGCCAGATGTAACTGATTCATGGTACTCCTTGCCAAGAAGAAATCTGGTGATAATTTTCAGGCGGAGAATCGACCACCGCAGAGTCAAGTATCATCTGCTCAAAAAAATAAATACAGACGCACAACCATGTGTTGATGTGGGTAACAAAAACAAACTGCAGAAGATGTCCACCAAGAGTGTCATCTCCGTGAGAGAAGCACACGAACAGCATAGTCTTCACTACTTCATTTGAGAAAGAAACTGCATGACGACAAGCGAAGCGTGAGACTGACCACTAACTTGATCAGATCAATATATTTGGTTGTATCAGAGGGAACAAACACGATCACCTGTGGTGCACCAACACATGTCAAAGAAAAACCTGTAAAACAAGGATTCAACACTAAACTTTAAAATACCATGATTAACAAGTAAAGGAAAACATTCTTTTTCTTCTTCGTTCGCGCTCAGACTACTACATTAATGATTCTAATAAAGGCAGTAGTCTGCTCAAGGTTCCTGACATCTAACAACAGTTTTTCTTTCAGAGAAGTTGGTTGATGACAAATGCTACTCCGTTCATCCCTGTAAGTTGGGCAGGACTGGAGCAGATGTTCGGCTGTCATGGGGCTAGTGCCGCAGGACCCTGGATAAACTTAAAAATTAAAAACCTATCCATCACATAAATATTTATAGACTGTGTGATTCCTATACACACATTGGGATTCTCGCGGGAGACAACTTACATAAACATCTGAGGTTAAATACTGGGAGGCTGCAGGGATGATTGTTGTCATATTTTCTTATCTAACAGGCTTCAGATTGTATTATGAAAACAACAGCATCAGCCAAAATAAATGAAATTCACTGAATTCTGATTTGACAAATAAAAACAGCTTCACATTCTGGATTCTGTCCTCTAATCGTAAGCAGAAGCAAAACAAGATGAGAATACTTGACGAAAGGTCACAGCCATTGTATCTGAAAATACACAGACAAAATATAAAGATTATGAGAATAAAAACGACCAATTAGTGCCAGACTACACTTGCAGAAATACCCCTACAACAGGTGATTGTCATAGAATGATCTCGAAACTGTTTGTTTCTTGTGCCATCCCGTAATTCATGTTGTGCTCTTCATGTTCTATTTTCCTACCCCGGACAATATTTTGTATTTTCGAGTCATTGTTTACATTTCTTCTTGTAACAATTCGTCATGTCTGTTTACCTGATCATCCCTGCTGAGAGAGTAGACAGGTGATGTAATAATAACCGACAGTCATGTTTTTTTTTTAAATTCTCGTGTACCAAATATGGGCGCGTCGGATTAACACGTAGATCGCCCTACGAGTTGCTTATCGCTGATTTGGCTATGGTGATTTCATAATTTCTCTCTTGGGGAGAACTCAACTCAGATGATCGCATGATGAATATTTGTTTGCACTGGTACAGGGCAGTAAATTATTCACGTGGTCACATATTGTAGACATGCATCTGAAAGATGGAATATTGTAATAGCTTCAGAAAAGATATGATCAGTAATACATTCAGAAAGTTGTGAGTTGTAAATGTGATAATTCTAGACGGAAATTCACTCTACCTTATATGGAGAGCGACCATTCTAGCTTAAAGAACGTATAAGTCACACAGAAAATTCCTTGAGGAAAGTTATCATAACACGCATGACTGAATGCAATTGGTTGGGCAATTCTAGATGTTATAAACAACTCTTATGATTGGAGCCTGGTCAGATAGTAGCAACCACCTGCGTGAGACGAAAGCTGCACTATAATATGATACTTTCGCCGGTTCAGAGCACTGTGACATTCACCTCGTCAAAAAGACAGCCAGATAGCCAGAGTAAGGAATAGGATCAGAATTTCATTTATCTGACCGGACTGTTATGAGTAAATTCATAACATGTTTTATCGCACTCGACATTGGTTTGTATACACACTTCCTTGTTGATATGCATTGCCCGGGCTACTCCGGAAGTACGTCACATAGTCTGCCACAGAGAGTACCGAGACTTTTGTGTGTACACCCTTTGCCTGTTATGTCATCAGTTGAAAACACAGGTTCCTTGGTACTGGATAAGGGTTTTGTTAATAATAAATTAGTTTCACTGTTGTTAGATACAGGGGCAACAACGATTGGAATACGGAGATCTATGGTGGACCCATCAGTTTACACAGGAAAGGAAGTTAAGTGTATTACGTTTGGTGGAACGGTAGAATACTATCATACAGCGGAGGTATTTCTGGATACACTGTATGTTACTGGAAGAGTGCTGGCATGTTTATTAAATAAATCTGTCGCTGGGATTATCATTGTTAACATCCCAGGAATCCATGAATGTTCCAGACAAGACATTGAGAAGTGGGAGAAAATGCCCTTAATAATGGCTAACGCTGTTACTACCAGAGCACAATCTCGTGAGGAAATGTTAAATCATAATGATATTACGTTAGAGGAAGCTATCAATAATGATGAGCACACCAACGATGTCATGAGGGATGATAATGATAAATGTTAACAATTATAAGGGTAATGAAAATGATAATACTACTCTTGTTGAAGAAGATGATTATCTACAAATTGAATAGATTGAGAAGGAATCATTCATTACTAGACAAAGAGAAGATGACTCTTTAAGAATTTTTTTTTAATTGGTTACATCAAGTAAGGGGATTACTGATGATAAGGTAAAACATTGGTATACCTTAAATAATGAGAATTTGGTGAGTAATTTTCAAGATGTTGATTCTGTTAAGAAACAAATAATGGTACCTATTTGTTATAGACCAGTGGTGCTACAACATGCTCATGATATAAATGCTGCGGGTCATTTGGGTATCGCAAGGAGATAAACAGAGAGTTTTGTCTCATTTTATTTTACCTGGTGTGACCAAAGATGTAAAGGTCTTTTGTCGCACTTGTTTAGTTTGCCAGAGTGTTGCAACTAAAAGGCCTGGTCATAACGCACCCATTCAAGCAGCAGACATATCCTTGCGTCCTTTCGCAAAGATGTCTATTGACCTTATTGGTCCTATCAGCGTCACTTCAGCTAGGGGGTCATTTATTTGTATTAACTTGTATCTATATGTGTACTCGTTGGCCTGAGGCTATTCCATTGAAAAGGATTTCCAGTGACGATATAGCGGATGCGTTATTTTTAATATTCTGCAGACTGGGTTTTCCCGAAAACATACAGTCTGATAATGGATCGCAATTTCTTTCGGATGCCATGAAAAAATTTATGAACATGTTTGGAATTGAAAGATCACTCAGTTCATTATATCACGCTCAAGCATGTGGTAAAGTAGAAAGATTTAATAGGACCTTAAAGCAAATGCTTGATATAGTCACAGCTAAATATCCACAAGATTGGGACCGAATCTTGCCAGCTGTTCTCTTCGCCTACCGAGAAATTCCCAATTCTAGTACGGGATTTTCCCATTTTGAGTTTGTCTATAGTGCAAAGCCACGAGGTCCCATGGCGATATTAAAACAACTACTTGTTGGTACTTGTGATAAAGTCAGTTTGAACCTCCCCTCCTCAAATCATGTATAAGATAATATTCTATAGATTCTGCTACTATAGTCCTTTTTTAAATTGGACACGATAATTGAATAGGGTAACGCCACCACCTTTTGTCAGCGATTTGCGCTGGATTTGAAAGTATTGAAGATTTGCTAATGATACCCCCTTTCCTAAAGTACAAGCTTTCTAGTTGCTCCGTCCTAATTTTTAAAAGAAACGTTAGAATGACTTGGCAAGCGGCCAAGACATCGTTTAGTTCAAAAGAGTATAGGAGTGAAAGAGTAAAAGGAAAAAGCTACTGTCCAAAATCTATAAATAACTACGCCACGTGTATTGTATCTAAGTCCCCCAGCAACGGAGTATTTGAAACAAATCTTAACCCACCCGCACCCTCTCACTTTTTTTCATCTGACGGAAGCTTGACAGACGACTATCGCGTGCTTAGACAGGGGAAAACGATGGTGGATTGTAAAAAGAAAAAAAAATCGCGTCTACTTGGAAATTTGAACTCAATTTGCAAGAGGCAAAAGTGAAACTAAGAATATTTATTTCTTCATAAAAACGAAAGAGAATAAATAAAAGAGATATTTTGACAATAGAGTACTGTTGTTTAATATAATAACTTATCGGGACTTAGAACCTTTCTTTCCCTGATATGTTAGCACAGTGAAAAGAGCCCATGATAATAAAAAGGAAAAAGTACAAATTTGAAAACGATGATAGAGAGGGAAAAAAAAACTTACATAGAATGATTGATGCAAACAAGCAGTTTAATAATTAGTTTTAATATTTAAAATCGCTCCATAAATAACCCAGATATTGTAGAATTGAGACAGACTAGCAGACAGACGGATAACCCAACCATGGTTCAGTTTTGAAAATTGTCCGCTGCAGTCAAATATTATTGACTCATTTGATTGGGTACACCAATAGTTAGAAAAGGGGAGGTGGAAACTGCAGATTTGTTAGCCACGCGAACCGTATTTTTACATAGTAATAGAGGGATCAGACAAGCAAACGTATTGATAACCCAAAAGGTGGGGTTTTCAAAAAAGAGAGTCAATTTCGGATGCGCAGTTTCCATTGGCCAAAGAGATTGATAATAGTGATAGGGTACAAGCCTAGAGCGCCATTTGAAGAATAATTTTACAACAAGTGAAAGTTTGACCTCAGAAGTGTAGAAGTGAAAGCCAGTTTCTGCAGTCTGTACCAGACGGCGATCTTTATTTGAACAAACGATTGCTAGTCAATCTATTCCTTGTGTGTGAAATATTTCATTGTTTTTGCGGTAAGAAATGATTTATTAATATTAATATTAGGAAAAGGCGATCCCAGATAGGGCGCCTAACAAAAATCTTATGTTGTACGACTTAGCCATTTTGGAAACATATGACAGCCTATGGAGCAAATGTATGCCTAAGGCAGATGTGGGAAACAGTCAAAAGAAACATTGTATTTGATTATTGCCATCACATTGAAGTAAATTGTAAGACCAGAAAGCTACTTGCAGTCTTTTGCAGATCACAGTGTTCAGAAAAACTTTTGGACACTACATATGATGTCATTCTAAAAAGAAAATAAATTAATAGTCAGAGAGCTACAAAAAGCTGACTGTATCCCTAACTGAAGAGATGAACGATAACAAAGATTAAGTGACAGAGGCGTTGAAGATATGTGGGGAAGAGCAGGTACCCACTGAGGATGATGAAATCATAAAAAGTTAGAGACTGAAGCTATGGATTAGCAATGGTAGCTGATCACTAGAAATGTTTGAAGATGGTATTTGTTAAATGTGGAGATATATTTATAAATTATATTTAGGAAGGCATTATTTCATTGTTGCAGGGTTGAATCGTCTATTATCATGTCAAACATAACTGGAGATGCTGAATACTAGGCATTCTGTCTGGTATGTGTTGAAGAAACCAGATATCAGATGTTCCTAGGAGACCCTCTTGTGTAGAAGAGTGGGCAGAAATTACAGCAAGTTACTTATTTACTCCAGGAGACCCTCTTGTAAAAAAGAGTGGGCAGTTAATACAGCAAGTTACTTATTTACTCCAGGAGACCCTCTTGTGAAGAAGAGTGGGCATTATCATCAGGAAGACTTCCATTTTCAACAAGACCATCAGATAAGCCCTCATGTTTTGGGCTTATGACATTTTATTTAATTACTCTCCACACTTATTTTATTAATACATTTCGAGTGAAGTGATGAGGACATCAGTCTCTCCAACTAGTGATATAGTATGAGACACCAGTTCGTCAGAAAGGGATACATTATAGGAATTTGTTTATTAAACACTTAGTATGGACAAGAATCACCAACGGGCTGATCACCCGTTTGCCAGTCAATTCAATTACGGAAACAACAGCAAATGGATTGATTTGCCGTTGCCCTAAAGACGCCAATAGGCGTGATGGGAAACAATGGCAAAGAAAACCTATCTGCTGTTGCCCTAAGACGCCACTAGGCGTAATGGCCACTGACTGCTTTGACGGTCGGTGGCTAAGGAGGGAAGAAGAAGAATGGACAAGAAGTCCTGCCTATTTAATTAACTGTATATACATATTGATAGATAAAACTACTTTTATTAATTGTTTGAATTTTACTCCTGTTCCAAAAGAATTTGAGTTTCAGGAGAATAAAATTGTAAAAAAAGATTTAATTTCAACAAAAGTTAACCACTGTTTTACTTGAGTTTCTTATCTTGAGTTACAGTTGTGTATGTATGTTATCAACATCACATCATACATTCATTCCAATAGACACTAGTCAAATAAAATAAATAGGTTCAAAATATATCGCAGAGTGAGATCACCGGGTGGTAGCAGTTAGGATCCCTGAGAATACCTCACCATCAACTATTAGAATCAGGGGCTTACATAGCTTGACCTCACTCTGTAGACAAATAATAACAATAACTAATACTTATAACATCAAAACCCACCACAGTACTAATATGGACGAGGAAGTTCAGTCCTCTTATCAATATGTCGTAAATTTAAGGCCAAAGATTATTGACGCGTGCCAAATAGCAGTGCAGTCGTCGAAAAGGGCAAAATCAAGGGTTCGACTGTTGTTTTTTTTTAACAGGAAACTGCGCCAATTATGACCAGGAGACGAAGCTTTTGTGTTGCTTCCGAACAAGGAAAACAGATTGCTCATTTCTTGGAAAGGTCCTTACAAAATCATAAACAAATTATCAGATGTCGACGATGTTGTAGATGTGAAAGGAAAAGAAACAATTTTTCACATCAATATGTTACAACAGTTTCATACTAGACCACCACATCTACTTCCTATTTTTGAAGCTATTGACGAATCTATTGATCGTCGTTCTTCCGTGGCTGTAATTCAGGAGGAAACTTCAGACTTTGCTGATGATGGTGAACCTATTCTATCGCTACCTGATATTCATCTGTTGGCGACTGAATCTTGGAAAGATGTTTCCATTAATTCTACTTTGAACTCTAATCAGAAAGATCAGATTGCTAATTTACTACAATCTGTTTTTGAAGTGCTCACAGATATTCCTGGGCATACTGATGTCATTCAACATGATATCATATTAACGGATTTCAGGAATATCAAACTGAAACCGTATCCTATCCCAATTCATTTGCAATCTCAGGTGCAAGATGAGATAAAACAGAAGATTAAATTAAACATAATAGAACCGTCCAATTCACCATATAGCTTTCCTATGCTGTTAATCAAGAAAAAGGACAAATGTATAAGAATTTGTATTGATTTTAGATGGTTAAACGCAGTATCCGTGCGAGACGCGGAACCTCTTCCCGTTCTTGAATCACTTCTTGACAGGCTATCTACTGCCACCTTTTTCCACTAAGTTTGACTTATCAAAGGGTTATTGGCAGGTTCCTTTATCTGACAAATCTAAACCGTACACAGCTTTCGCTACACCTTTAGGTTTGTTTCAATTTAACTATATGTCTTTTGGTCTTGTTAACGCTCCTGCTACGTTTGTACGCATGATGCGGAGACTTTTTTCTGATCGTGAGGATTTTATTACCTACGTAGAAGAAATTTGTTTGATCCATCATTCTTGGAATGATCATATCAATGGTATTCATTCTTCATTAGATACCTTACGATGTCATAATATTACAGCTCGACCTTCTAAGACTAAAATCGGTTTTTCTGAAATTACCTTTCTCGGTCATAAGGTTGGAGGGGGAGTCTTAAAACCTGAAGATTCTACAGTTTCCAAAATTCTTTATTTAGATATTCCTCGAACAAAAAAAACAAGTTCGAAGCCTTTTGGGTTTAATAAATTTTTACAGGCGATTTTTAACATTTTTTTCTGATTTAACCTCAGTATTGTCTGCCTTGTTGAAGAAAGACGAAGCAAAGAAAGTAATTTGGACGCATGCGTGTCATGATGCATTAAAAGTGATAAAGTATGCCTTCTCGAAATCGCCAATATTACGATTGCCTGATATTCGATCTCCTTTTATTCTTAGAGTTGATGCCAACAATGTCGCAATAGGGGGAACACTAATGCAAGAGTTTGAAGGCCATCTGCATTCCACAATGTATGTGAGTAGAAAGTTAACCCCCACAGAGGCTTTACAACCGTACGATTACAGCATTAGAGCGATAAAGGGAAAGCTCAATGTCGTCGCCGATGTGTTGTCTAGATGCATCAAGGGCGCCCCATCACCCATCGCGTCTACAAGTTCAGATAATCAACATAATGTAATGTAGTCAGATTATCTACATTCACAGATCCAGTACTCAATAACATCTCGCATCAAGAACCACGTAATTTGATCAGATCACCAGATTGAACTTTTGTTACGGTGATATTACAGCAGTGCTACCCGCACAGACACATGATGATGCTTAATTATGAATCACTTCATAGCTTGTGACATATCGTTTTACTTCCGACAGTGCATAAATACAACATACATCTTCAGATGCACTTTTCAACTACATGTTGTCAAGAAAGAAATTTGTACAAATGTTTCTATTGATTCATTTTGGAACAGTTTCTGAATTACACACATTAATAGTCATGAGATTTTATGCTGGACTTTCAAGGGAGACAACTAATAAATGAAACTCATACCAGGATTTTAAGGGAGTTAATCATGCGATTGAGGTGCAACTTTTCTTCGTGATTTCGCTTTATCCTTCGCGCTTTTATGGATTTTTTGTCTCATACTATTATAGAGACAACAATCATGAACATATTCAAGATGGAATTTCTACATGAAACTTCAAGCACTATATGATTGTGTGCACGGAATGGACTTGACTTTATTGAAAATAATGGCGTTTTCCCATACAGGAGTGGAAAAGACATATTGACTTACTATATTAATTTACTTTTCAACACAAAAGAATATTACTGCAAGAAATATGACCAACAGAGGCAAAACATTAAGACATACTGTAGTAAACACAAGGTAGAAATGAGTGTAGAAAATCTCATAGGCACAAAGACCCCTTCAGAAATGCAAAAGTTAATAAAACACTATATTACCAAAACAAAAGCTAACATATAAAAAAAAAAGGTCCGAGCCAGTAGTCCAAACCGGAGAAAGATTCACCCCAGATACATACAGATTAACCAAATAAAACATCCAGCGAAAATTAAAAACATACCAGATTAGACAATTGCATATTTTAGATTTAAAAAAAAAACAAAAACCAATATGAAGTATAACTACAAAAGGAAAATACCTACTAGAGATAATATAGTATAAAATAAATACAAACAAAAACATATTACAACAAAGGAAACACGTCCTGATATAACCAACAACTCCATGCACATGGTAGATGGTTGAAAGGGGCGTGCTACAAAGAAAAGTAGCAAACACGTTAAAAAAAAGAAAAGAATATTACTTGGACACTTATGAGTTGGATATTAAGGTGTTGTGTACGCTATTATAAAATTAATTCGTGATTCGTTGTTCATATTGTATCGTATATGAGAAAATTTGACATACCATTCACTACCACACAAAAGTTTGTGTATTTGACAATGTGTAACAGTCAAACATGTTGTGTGTGTCAGGTGTCTGTCTTCCTTCTTCTATGATTGAGTAAGATTACTATATACACTTAGCATTAATGTTAATTTCGTGACATTAAATGACTAGGTGACATGACAATGAACAGTAGGTGTTTTCTGACAGATAGAAGTGTAAGAATGCATGGTATATTATCATTATTAATGTTATATGTTGACTGACGTTTGCTATAGTACCTCATTATGATGTGAAACTGCTTTGAGCGTTTCGTAGACAGTGATATTAGCATTTCGTGCTGGTTTTCCAAACCTCGTGTGTTAAATTGCCTACATTACGGCACAAACATAGGTCTATGCATGGTCATAGCAACAGTGACATGTAATGTTACCTTTTGCTCACCTTAGTGGTGTTTTCTCATAATAGCAATTATGTCAACTTCGTTGCCATTATTGGCCGGAGGGGAGGGGGGGGCGGGGGGAGTAGTTGTTATGAGTAAATTCATAACAGGTTTTATCGCACTCGACATTGGTTTGTATACATACGTCCTTGTTGATATGCGTTGCCCGGACTACTCCGGAAGTACGTCACATAATCTGCTAATAATTGGCAGACGATTCTTTGCCGGTTTTACGTGGCAAATTTGAGCTAGCATTCGCTCTCTTTCGATGTGTATTCACTGTGTGTGAAAGACGTGTTTTTGACGAGCTCCAGAAAGTGTACTCTTGTGATGATAGAGCGAATCTGAAATGAAGGAAGTGAGTGTGGAACTATATTATCTACTTGAAGATAATAACGAACATACGAATGAACCCGCAACACGGACCTTGTTTGAGCATCTTGTGGACTTGTATCCCAGGAAAACTCTACCTCCATTAACACGGACAGCCGGAATCCTAGGAATCTGAACACAAATTCAGAGTGGGAGCCTAGTGAAAAGTAATACCCCAGACCGCGTGTAAGAGGCATCTTAAACAGGTTGCCTTAACTATTTCTGTGAGCCAGGAGTCAGTGTTTAAAGAAATTTTAGGGTGAGTTGTACATTTTCAAATTCTATAGTTTGCATTGATTAACATGTAAAAGTCATGAGGCTGGCAACCTCAGCATATTCATTCATTAATAACCCTCCACTCCAAAAAGGAGCATAGGCCTTCAACAAACACATGCCAAGCATATAGAATGATGGTTTCATGAACCACTACTGCTAGAGCTGGTGGATGCTTTACGCGGGTTTCTTATAGAGAACCAAAAGCAAAGGTAGTCCCAAGATCCATTTGGAGCAGGGAGTGGATGATGAAAGAACTGATGTACATCCTTTTCAACCAGTGCAAATGTAAAAATATTCAATGTAAATGTGATGAATGTTTTCCGCTCACTGAGATTAACATTAATGCTCAGAGAGGGTGCAATTCTGAGGTAGATGGGATGGTGGAATGAAAAGGGGTGGAGGGGGCACATGATTGTGTGTCAGGCAACCCAATACTCAGGAGGGTATTTGTTACTCTTCTTTCGTAATACAAGTCGGTGGTACCAGTTGAGGGTACTGTCTCTTGGAGCAAAGTGTGTGGTATAAGTGGCCCGCTGTCGACGCTAGACACCATCATCAGACGGGTCTTGAAGACGCTGGACCAGCTTCGTGATTACTCGCTGAGATCTCTTGGAAAGAGCTGTTGAAGATTATCTCTGACGTTTATTAACCTGTAATCACATATTCACCATAAAATTATGTACGGCCACGTAGTACTGAACTTAGGCGGTGAAAGCGAATTTCTGCATATGCTAGTCCAAATTTGAGTTTGGGCAGAAAAAATTACTTCGACTTAGCAGAAGATTCTATTCAACAGAATTTGACTTAACCGGAGTTTTGTTTTTCGTTTTTTTTTTTTTTTTAAACACAGCCAAAGAAATATTTGACCGGGACCAGTTATCTTCCTAGTTGCATTGCCTTTCTTAACTGTTGGAAGGAACAGGCGAGGAAACCTGCTGCTAGCTTTACATTGCAGTCCTTGTTCTGGAATCAGTAATGTTAAAAAAAAGGAAACCCAAATGCACAAGAAGGAGAGAGAGGGAGACTGACATTTAAAATGATAGGCAATGACGTGGAAAGAACGTGAACGGATATCACAAGACAGAAAAGTGCGCCGTGAACTCAGTGACGGCCTATACTCAACAGGCTGCTGAAAGATAATGAATAATCAATCACTTCAAAAACTTTTTAAAATTGTTGGCGACGAAACAGAATGAGAGAAAAATACTACAAGTTTTCTTGTTCAAATTTCTTTTCAGTGCAACTAAAATTAAAAAACAAGATTGTAAGACAGGATAATTCAAAAACATTGTGAAAAAAGACTGCACAGTATTTAGTATTTTAAAAAAGGGGTAAAGGATGCCCATTGGGCATATTGGGAATACGGTGTTAAGTCCGTATTTTCTTCACCAACGGCACACTAAGGGTGATGTGGTCAGCATCACGCCGGCCGCCTTAACCTTCCCAGAGATGTTCTGGTACCCAATTCGTGAGGCTGGGTCGACCCCGTGGCCATTTGCAGTCTAAAAAATCCCACTTCAACTGGGGATGGAACCATGGATCGCCGAGCTAGGAAGCCAGTGCCCTAACCACTGCGCTACCGCGGCTCCCAGTATTTGATTCTCTCACAAAAATTGAAGCTATGAAAGCACGTGACCAACCTACAAACGTCTTCTTGAAATGTTCAGACCAATAAAGCTAATCATAAAATGTGGACTTTAAGGTATATTTTGTTTTTGTGTTTTCATCATCATCATCTTCTTCTGTGCTCCTTGCGCAGCATTGAGCCACCATTGTAGTTGATCCCCCTGCAGGAAGCCTGCAACAAGCGTCCATATACACTTATATCATTTGACATAATAAGGTTGCCACCCCAACGAGCAACCTCATATCAGTCGCCTCTAACAAGTTGTCTGAGAGTGTTGTAGTCTTATTTTGTTCTTTGTCTCTTCCGAGACTCGTGATAATACGACAATGACGGGAACTGCCGTCAGATTATTTAAAGCATTAAAGCGAGGATAAATAAAGCTACTACCACAAAACCTTCCTTCAGAAGAAAACAAAAACACGAGAAAACAGTAGAGGCAAGAAAGTGGCCATTTTTGGGGCTTGCCAGATTTTTGCGTTTGAGAGTTTTAATTTATTTTATTCCACTAAATCTCATATAATCCCATAATATATTTTGAATAAACCTGAATATTTTAAAACCTTATCACTCTTCTTTTATTTGTACGAGAGCTGGCCTAATAGATCGAATCTGTACAGTCCATAACTAACAACCCTAGTCGTCACGTTGCCTGGCATATAGTATTCTTGTTTCAAATCAAAGTTTATAAAATCAAACACGTTCCCAAAATATAACTATATTAAAGTTGGATTTGAAAGCTGACGTGCCCCTGGCGATAGAGATAGGTTTCGGTACTAAAATTTCAAACTGTAAATCTTCATTTTCAAATTATGCCTTGAGGATATTTCTTGTAAAATCAGCAAACCTTACCATTATATCTATATATCTCTCTCTCTTTCTCTCTCTCTCTCTCTCTCTCTCTCTCTCTCTCTCTCTCTATATATATATATATATATATATATATATATATATATATATATATATATATATATATATATATATATATATATATATATATGCGTCACCAGCACACTCCTATATGCCAGCGAGACCTGGACGACCTGTGCTAAGCAAGAAAGAAGGCTCAATACCTTCCACTTACGGTGTCTACGCCGCATCCTCGGCATCGCGTGTAAAGATAAAGTGACAAATGTCGAGGTGTTGTTACGTCCTGGCCTTCAAAATATGTATACACTGCTTAGACAGCGCAGACTTTGCTGGCTTGGCCATGTTCGCCGCATGGAAGATGGTCGCATCCCAAAAGATATCTTCTACGGACAATTGGCAGATGGCAAGAGAACAGTTGGGCGACCACAGCTGAGGTTCAAAGATGTGTGCAAGAAAGATATGAGAAAACTGGACATGGATCCAGCAACATGGGAGGATGAAGCTGCCGATCGCACTAAGTGGCGATGCTATTTACGGCGCCACCTCAGATTGGGCGAAGAGAGACTCACACAAGAAGCAGAGGAGGGGAGAAAACGTCGAAAGGAGCACCAGGAAAATAAGTAGCTGAGGGCTGTCACCTCAGTGGCGCATTCCCATAGTCAGTTATGACTGAAGGGGCTATTATTATTATTATTATTATATATATATATATATATATATATATATATATATATATATATATATATATATATATATATATATATATATATATATATATATATATATATATATATGATTGAATGTCAAATATGTCATTGATATCATGTTCAGTATACTGTATGTTAAACATTCCTCAATCTGACGTGTCCAATATGTGATGATACTAGCAGATCACATGATATTTAATATGTGGACATGCGCCCTACCATAACCAACGTCCCTGTGTCTGGGTTGAACGGTGCATGCCTCGCCCAAATCGGGAAACATTTTACTCGAATCAAAAATGTGAAGTTTCTAATTATCTGGAACTTTCTCGTCTAAAGACGTCTGGACCTTTGTCCCTGGCTGTGAAACGAACGTGCTCAAACTTGAACCTATTATTCACTAAATCTCGCAGTGGAGGAAAGTCTACAACTCTTTTAAAAGAAAGTAGCCCATGTCTGGTGCTGAGAAATAAACCGTCATAACTATTAACGTCTCTACACAAAAGTTGTTACAGGACCGAAACAAACATATAGCACTCGCAAGCTAGAAGTGGAATCAAGAGCCATATTGCATAGCTAAGTGATCTAGGGAGGTTTCAAATTTAACACATAAGATATCATTTACAAGATAAGGTAGGAAACTCTGTACAGAACGATACAACAGGAGGCAATCTGATCATTAGAATTATCCTCCCGTCGGATAAGCGTTTCGGCCCTTTATAATCTTTTCACTCTAAAGAGGGCGGGCCCACTTGTGTCATGACTCCCAAAAGTCCCCCTGATGTTTAGCGGTGTCTCAACATACACACAAAACAACACGGGTTGTGTGACATCCTGCACCGTCTTGTTGTAACTACTCTACTGGCAATATGAAGATATTTGCGTTCTCCTAGACAAATGTTTATGAAACTACTCAAGGTAAAGGTTTACCAAGTCAAGCCTTGCATAAGTGAAGAACCTCAAGGTAACCTTTCTTTCTAGCTACGCAGACATTGCTGAGAACACTTTAAAGAAAACATTTTTTCTATAAGAACTGCTCATGTAGTTGTATTATATAATGTGTATTTGAATACTAATTTGCTCAGTTTAATTTAAAGGTGGGCACATTTCCACTGAAGCACATTAATTAATAAGTAGTGACTTCATTGCAACAACTGTGGACTCTCTAGCGGGATATTCATCGCGTTCTTTGCACATTAGTAACAGTCTGTCTCAGGAGCAGCTCAGAACGATGTAACAGCTTAGGCCTAGCAATGATAGCCACACATCACGTTATATCATCATTGTTAAAGTATAATTTTTGCTTTTGTTTTGGTCTTGTGCACTTTACTTTTGAGTGCGTCAGTGAATTAATGATTGACCCGGTGAGTCCGTGAATTTATCATTTGTTCAATGCATGAGTCTGTGTGATAATGAATCTAAGTAAATGAGTGAGTGAGAGACTAAATGAGAAAATTTCAGAGTGATTGAATAAGTGGGCGATTGACCAAGTGATTAAACGAATAAAACAAGCTTTTATTAAGTGAGTGAGAGAGTGAGTGAGTGAGTGAGTGAGTGAGTGAGTGAGTGAGTGAGTGAGTGAGTGAGTGAGTGAATGAATGAGTGAGTGAGTGAATGAGTGAGTGAGTGAGTGAGCTAGTGAGTGAGTGAGTGAATGAGTGAGTGAATGAGTTAGTGAGTTAGTGAGTGAGTTAGTGAGTGAGTGAGTGAGTCCGTGATTGAGTGAGTGAGTGAGTGAGTGAATGAGTGAATGAGTGAATGAGTGAGTGAGTTAGTGAGTGAGTGAGTGAGTGAGTGCGTGATTGAGTGAGTGAGTGAGTGAGTTAGTGAGTGAGTGAGTGCGTGAGTGAGTGAGTGAGTGAGTGAGTGAGTGAGTGAATGAGTGAGTGCGTGCGTGAGTGAGTTAGTGGGTGAGTGAGTGAGTGAGTGAGTGAGTGAGTGAGTGAGTGAGTGAGTGAGTGAGTGAGTGAGTGAGTGAGTGAGTGAGTGAGTGAGTGAGTGAGTGAGTGAGTGAGTGAGTGAGTGAGTGAGCGAGTGAGTGAGCGAGCGGGTGAGTGAGTAAGACGATAGAAATAAAAGGAAACGCAGTGAGAAGGTAGGGAAAAATGGTAGATAACCAAAATATACAACACTTTGTCTATGTCTATGTAATAAGATGACCTGTATTCTGAAACTGTGGACACTTTTATAAAAATAATGAAGGAAACTTTACGGCAGTGGCGAGTAAATAAATATAGGTCAATAGGAAACCGTGTGACAGAAAGAACGAGGTGATGAGACAACAGAAAAGAAATGTAAATGATAAGGGAAACCGAACGAGTGACCATCCAAATGGCGCCATTGCCTCGCTCGCTGCGAGACTGAATCGTCAAAGGACGCACAGCCACTTTAGTACCCCAAAAAATAATAGTCTAGTGATCTCTCCGTATCTATCTTACAAGTGATTGCTAGACACCTTCCTGTGTAATGTTTGATTCAAATAACGTTTCTGTTTTTACGTCGATGACGTATGTCAGGGTTCGTTTCAAGACATCCATTTTGAAACAATTCCCTAACCTGGCGTACCCAAATAGCCCCACTATCTACTCCACTAGTTTTATAGTTGTGGGTTAGTGAGTGAAGTAAAGTTATTTGAAGATTTACATGTCGTGAATAGCTCAAAACCGCCAATATGGTTTGAATTACTATTTACATGATAATAAAGAGCATCAGCTTGGAGACTTTTTTCAGGCCATAATTCGAGGATTCCCCAGCAAAAAAGAAATGGACAAGAACACGAAGATGGCTGTATGCCCTTCCATCTATGTTTCAATCTTGACTTATGGACGTGAGTCATTAACAATGACTACAAGGAACAAAAGCCAGCCCCAGACCTCAGAAATGAGATAACTGATGACTGGTTGAGGTAACAAGAAGAGACCATATGGAACGACTATAGCAGCTTGTTCCATTGCCTGAAGCCTGCGCTACGTCGTTACATGATATTGCAGCAGTGTTTCTATGGCAATGTGTTTGACATGATGAGGTTGCCAGTACAATGTACAACCTCATATTAATCACCTTGTATGATATACCTTATGGTACAGTAGTCATATTGCCAGTACAATGTACAACCTCATATTAATCACCTTGTATGATATACCTTATGGTACAGTAGTCATATTGCCAGTACAAGGTACAACCTCATATTAATCACCTTGTATGATACACTTTATGGTACAGTAGTCATATTGCCAGTACAATGTACAACCTCATATTAATCACCTTGTATGATATACCTTATGGTACAGTAGTCATATTGCCAGTACAATGCACAACCTCATATTAATCACCTTGTATGATATACCTTATGGTACAGTAGTCATATTGCCAGTACAATGTACAACCTCATATTAATCACCTTGTATGATATACCTTATGGTACAGTAGTCATATTGCCAGTACAATGCACAACCTCATATTAATCACCTTGTATGATATACCTTATGGTACAGTAGTCATATTGCCAGTACAATGTACAACCTCATATTAATCACCTTGTATGATATACCTTATGGTACAGTAGTCATATTGCCAGTACAATGTACAACATCAGATTAATCACCTTGAATGATATACCTTATGGTACAGTAGTCATATTCCAATACAATGTACAACCTCATATTAATCACCTTGTATGATATACCTTATGGTACAGTAGTCATAATGCCAGTACAATGCACAACTTCATATTAATCATACTGTATGATATACCTTATGGTACAGTAGTCATATTGCCAGTACAATGTACAACCTCATATTAATCACCTTGTATGATATACCTTATGGTTCAGTAGTCATATTGCCAGTAAAATGTACAACCTCATATTAATCACCTTGTATGATATACCTTATGGTACAGTAGTCATATTGCCAGTACAATGTACAACCTCATATTAATCACATTGTATGATATACCTTATGGTACAGTAGTCATATTGCCAGTACAATGCACAACCTCATATTAATCACCTTGTATGATATACCTTATGGTACAGTAGTCATATTGCCAGTACAATGCACAACCTCATATTAATCACCTTGTATGATATACCTTATGGTACAGTAGTCATATTGCCAGTACAATGTACAACCTGATATGAATCACCTTGTATGATATACCTTATGGTACAGTAGTCATATTGCCAGTACAATGCACAACCTCATATTAATCACCTTGTATGATATACCTTATGGTACAGTAGTCATATTGCCAGTACAATGTACAACCTCATATTAATCACCTTGTACGATATACCTTATTGTACAGTAGTCATATTGCCAGTACAATGTACAACCTCAGATTAATCACCTTGTATGATATACCTTATGGTACAGTAGTCATATTGCCAATACAATGTACAACCTCATATTAATCACCTTGTATGATATACCTTATGGTACAGTAGTCATATTGCCAGTACAATGTACAACCTCATATTAATCACCTTGTATGATATACCTTATGGTACAGTAGTCATATTGCCAGTACAATGCACAACCTCATATTTATCACCTTGTATGATATACCTTATGGTACAGTAGTCATATTGCCAGTACAATGTACAACCTCATATTAATCACCTTGTATGATATACCTTATGGTACAGTAGTCATATTGCCAGTACAATGTACAACCTCATATTAATCACCTTGTATGATATACCTTATGGTACAGTAGTCATATTGCCAGTACAATGCACAACCTCATATTAATCACATTGTATGATATACCTTATGGTACAGTAGTCATATTGCCAGTACAATGCACAACCTCATATTAATCACCTTGTATGATATACCTTATGGTACAGTAGTCATATTGCCAGTGCAATGCACAACCTCATATTAATCACCTTGTATGATATACCTTATGGTACAGTAGTCATATTGCCAGTACAATGCACAACCTCATATTAATCACCTTGTATGATATACCTTATGGTACAGTAGTCATATTGCCAGTACAATGCACAACCTCATATTAATCACCTTGTATGATATACCTTATGGTACAGTAGTCATATTGCCAGTACAATGCACAACCTCATATTAATCACCTTGTATGATATACCTTATTGTACAGTAGTCATATTCTGTCTTAGTCTCTTCCCAGATCCCCGGAACTACACGTGACACTGCTAGAGCCAATGGTTAATTCAACAGCACCCATAGTGGGTGCATTAATAAATATGGATACAGGAGAGGTACTGAGGACAATTAATGATCGCTTGTTAGAGAATGGCACGACAATTAAGGAATCATCAAGGTTAAGACTGCTGGAATTCAGTATCAAATGCTAGACTAGGAGAGATGGACATTTGAGAGGAGACATCTGGCGTGTTTACAACCAGATCGCAACAGGACCAGTTAACATTCATACTCTTCGATATTTGCCGAGGAAGACTAAGCACCTATGGGTTTGCCCGGAGTGCAGTGATGTCGATTCTAATCATCAATAACAATAGCATCATGTGCTAAAAAGTCACTTCACTTTCTTCTTTTGTCTAGCTTTCTATCACTTACTTTTTTAATCGTTCGTCTTCTACCGTGAGGTGTAGAGGTTTGGAAGAGAGAGCGCCAGACTATCCTATCGGCTGTCTTCCTCCTGGCCTGGTTCCACTCTAGTCCTCGGTCCTTCAAAGATTGTCTAATGTTGTCCTCCCAGCGAACTCTGGGTCGTCCTGGGGGTCTGGATCCCTGGCTCTTTGTTTCCCATGCTTGTCGTGGTAGCCGATCTTCTCCCATTCTGCAGACATGGCCAAACCATCTTAGTTGGGACTGTCTTACTTGGATCTGCAGGGGGTGGGATTTTAGGCCTTGACGTATCGTCTGGTTGCGGACTATGTCTCTTCTTGTTACTTTAACCACCTTCCTCAGATACCTAATTTCTGAGATTTGGATCTGGCTTTTGTGGGTTGTAGTTATTGCCCATGAGTCGCATCCATATGTCAAAACTGGGACATAGGCGGAACGGTATACAGCAATCTTCGTTTTCTTACCAACCTCTCCCTTGCTGAGGAATCCTCGATTTATGGCCTGAAAAAGTCTCCCAGCTGCAGCTTTTCGAGTAGCCAACTCTTCTTTGATGCCTTCCTTTCGGTCTATAATAGCTCCGAGATATTTAAAGTGGTCGACCTGCACCAGGACCTGTTCTCCCAGCTTAATCTGATGTCTTCTTTCTTCTCGTGATATCAACATGGATTTTGTTTTAGAGCTGCTTATGGTCCTGAACTCTTCTGACTTATGGTTTGCTGTCCTCACATAATTTCTGCAAGACTTGTAGAAGCTCTGTATAGCATGAATCATCAATAACAACAGCATCATGTGCGACAAAGTCACTTCCCTTTCTTCTCATGTCTAGCTTCCTTTTCACTACAGAATTATTAATTTTCAGTTCGCTAAAAGATGTAAATGTACGCGAATGGTAAATAGTTCCTATTTGATAGGACCAGGATCAACATTAGGGCAGGCCGACCACCCTGGGCTCTAGGGCAACTGGGAGCTGGTGCAGGCGGCAAAGAAAGTATTTTTATTTCGTCACGATGCTCCACGTTTCTTTGAGCTGTAACAGAATTGTTCTAGGTCAAAGGACACAATGTAAGTCTTTGTGACAGAACGAGGCGGCCCCATCGATCTTTTTTCACTCCGGCAGTATCGGTACATTTGTGGTACTGATTTTATTGGGTGCTTCCATTTGTCACTCTTTCTTTCTTTTTTTTTCTGCTATGTGTAGCAGATATTATGTATTTTCCTTCTTATATCCTTCTCAGGGATATGTAGACATGTCTGGTTGTTATCTATTTTTCCCTGCGTTGCAAGGAATGGCAGCGACCTAACCATGTTGGCTATTGTCACGTAGACAGTGACTTAATTTATTTTTCTATCTCGTCTCAATGTTATTACTCTTTAATGTTCTGTTTTCCCAGACATTTTGTTCCTCTTTGCTTTGCTACCTGTGTGGCCCAATTGTTTTCTCCTTCTCAAACCCCACCCGAGGTTGTTTACGTTCGAGCCTGCAGCGGTCAGCGAACGATAATGTTACGTTAGCACACCTGGCCTGATCAGAAGAACGTCTGTTACGCTTAAAGTGTTAGCCACGAGCGGCTAGTACCCTTTGAGGTCTGGGTAACGAGTGTGATCTGTTTCAGGGGGAGATAACAATCGCGGTCAGTCTCTGTGTTTGGCTTCAGAACGCAGTTAGAGCTCTCATAATGTTATGCATTTCTCTACCTGGGGAACTTTCGCACGATTTCTGTTGTCTTACTCTAGATTACGTCTTTCGCCGAACTTCTGTAGAAAAATGCAGGACAGGTGTCCGGGGGGAGCGTCCTGTGTGATCTATAAGAGTAGACGGGTTTTAATAGACAAAGACATTCGAATATTTTCCTGGCCCGAGATAGACCATTATGGAAATAAGGCAAACATTAACACAGAACTAAATGTTTTTGCCTATTTCTTGGCATTTTCTCGGGTTTCAGGGGATACCGAATTGCTAGTCTAGTTTCCAGTCAGACGAAGAATGTCACCGTCTCTTCGTCTAGAGGGATTCTGAGGATATCTAGCCCCACGAGTGTCACACCCCGTTCCTGAATCAAAACCCCTTTTGTCAACGCCAAGTTAAGCTCACGCAGTGCAACGGAGCCAACGCTAAATCTGGAATCACCAAATGCAGTAGTAGTTCTCTACTCGCCTCTTGGATTACCAGCCAGAGCATTGCGGCTTCCAGAATATCAAAACCGCCCAGCATGCCTATAGCAGAATTCCATATCACCCGCCTTTTTTGTGCCTAAACGGGGCATTCAGCCAAGCCACAGTCAACCAGCCAAAACCGGATTTAAAGCCAATTCTAGCGCCGGATAAGCACGCCTTGGGATCAATTGTCCTCAAGTTACTTCGTCCCATGGTTTATTTCTAGGTCTATGTAGAACTTCGCACGTATGAGCAGCCATCTATGGACAGAGTTCCAGCCCCACTCGCGCCAGTAGGGGGAGTCACCAACGATAGCGCCTATACAGTGATTTTATTCAGGTTAATTCCATCACCGATGGAGGATATATACGAAAAAACCACTTACTGGAGCTTTTCCCTTGGTCCCCGAAAGCGGACAGGCTGTCGCTAAGTTCATTCAGTTGGTCTGCAGGAGATAAACAGCGTCCCCCAGCCCACCTCGCGCCAGTAGGGGGGAGTCACCAATGATAGTACCAACAAGGACAGTTTTGTAGGCATAGTCCCTCACGAAGGATCTACAAGTAACACACTGTCCGGACTATTTCATCTGGTCCCCGAAAACGGACGGTCTGCCACGCAGTTTATTCATTTTGGTCAGCAGAAGGTAAATAGAGTCTTCCAGCCCACCTCGCGCCAGTAGGGAGGAATCACCAATGATAGCGCCTATACAGTGATTTTATTCAGGTTAATTCTATCACCGATGGAGGATATATACGAAAAAAACCACTTACTGGAGCTATTTCATATGGTCCCGAAAACGGACGGGCTGACACTCAGTTATTTCATCTCTCTGTGTTCTACAGGTTTTATGAATGGTGATCTGTGTGTGTGGTTGTTGGTGTATATGATTATTGATGACTATTGATGATTAGTTGATTATTGATGTAATTTTATGTTGTTGTGATGATATGCATTATTTTCATGCTTTTCTTCTTTAATAAATTTTACACCATTATTAATGCGCTGTTCACGACCTTTCCATCCATATTTGTATTTTTAGCTCTTTACTAGAATCTCTATGTTTAATAAGAGAAAAGAGTGAGAGCAGGAGATGCTTAGACAGTAAAAGTGAGTTGAGGCCTGGAGAGAGAGATCATTTGAATAAATCTTCTTCCAGGTTGTCTCAAGTCCATCTCCTATTTACACCTTATCTAAAGTGTAATCTATAACTCTGTCAGTCCACTATCCCTTGTCGATTTCACTACAGTTGTCCAACTCGACAAATACTCTACACTCTAACTCAACCACGACAGCTATCGTGGGCGCAGCTGATATCAGTATACAGATTAATACGTAAATCGCTTCAGCGAGGTGCTTAATCACTGATCAGACGCGGGTACGTGCATCACCAAAGCTTGGGATACGTGGAGATATGTGATGGACAGACACAGATAAGAGATTAATTCCTGATAAATGTAATGATTGTTACATTGGGAACACGTTTTCATATGAGTTTACCGACATGTTAGTAAGTTTGTACCCAAGGGCAAGCGGATGTGTACAGTCCATTTTCAGAAAATTAATGTTTGAAATTTTGCACAAGCTGAGCCACACAACATATTCAAATCAGATTGGCTGACCCTGTGTAGCGAAAGGTTTTATATGTGTGAGATGATAGTGCTAGAGTAGAAATAGTATTCTCTCCAGAATGTGTGAGGTCCCAGTGACAGAGAAGTACACTGGTATCACTCGATAGTCACGGCTGTGAAAGTATCTGGACTGAAAATATTCAGAGAACAGTCAGACCTTACTGCGCCACCTCCGCTATGTGACCACCTGTGATATAATAAAAATTCAACCAAACTCAGTATCAACTATATTGAATGAATAAAGCTGGTGAATACAATTTATATCCTCTTTATTTACATCTATCTAATTGTGGTGATTGTGTGTGACTGGTGATACAAAAGTTATATTTATACAAAACCAAATTGGCGAATTCAATTACAGTTTTTGCAAGTTAAAATAAAATGTCATTTCTTTAGACTCTTCCAATTAGTTGGGTAATAGACTTCTTCACTGTCTTATTCACTTTATAACTTTCACTAGTTTATCACGCAAATTGTCATCACAAAACTCTGCTTGACAATTATCACTTCTTGGTTGCACGATTGTCACAAATATCACTCATCTGTTAGGTTAATCAGTGTTCATATGAGATGTACAGCTTCAGTAGGTCTTGCTTCTACCAATCCAGACACTGCCGGGGCGATTCGCATTGATCATCGAGCAATTCTTGATCATTGACCTCTGACTTTTGGTTGACAAGTATGAACCTGCAGATAATTGTAGGATATGTGGCTATTTGTGGATAACAATTACCACATTCCTATTGTAGGTGAGATGAATTTGTTTTCAGATGTATGCGTGAAAATGCATGATTATGGATCAGTGACAAGACAGGTGTCTACTGTGGAACATTTTATAAAATCAAATAATACAAAATAATATGTACACACATATATGGTATGAGGTTATAGTATCCCCCTGCCTGACACGTTAGCTCTGTAAAGTGCAGTAACTTGATGACAGAATGAATAAGCCCTGATAATGATTGTGCTAGCCCTGATACGGACTCGGTCACGGTGGTTATATTTCGGGTTCCAATCTTCAACAATCCTATCAAGTAATCAATTAATATGCATGATACTTTCATAACATAAAGATTAAACAAATCCTGAAATAAAGTTGTAATTACTGTATTATTTTACATAGTAACTTTACATACCCTCGCAGGATCTAATTAAGATCAGTAAAGACTGGCTTTAGTGGAGTAACAGAACTGCCTGGCTGCAAATAACAAGATATTGGCCGTGACACGTTTCTCTCTCTCCAGCCGTTGTCCTTCTGTCTTGCCTCGCTGTACAAGTGAATTTGAAATCATTTACGTCCGCCCTTATATATGCAGCTACCGGACGTACAGGAAACAAGGCTCGCAACTCCAGCAAACTTCCCAAAAAAGTTGTAACTTCGGGGGGTTTGTGCTAGAGGTGTTTCAAACCTTGGTCTCGTGCATTTCACCTTTCCCAGTTCAAGCCTTTGGAGTTATATATTTCCGTTCTCCATGAGTTGACCTTTATATCCATATGTTGTTTTCCTATATCTGTCGTGTTAACGATTTTATATTGAATTATAAATAGGAAAAACACAGGATTTCTCAATGCACGGACACTATTCTTGCGAAATTCTTCACAACTACTTACTCCCTTCTGATTTCCTTGTACCTATACATAAATGAAGATATTCCCGTCAAAAGGAGACCATTCTCATCCTTGTCTGTCATTCCGTTCTCCTTCCCGATGTCTAATTCTAACCATGATTTCGGACGATTTATTCTTCCTTATACACTCGCCGAAGTCATTCTATCTGACCGTGGGAAACCCCTTCTCTGATTGGCTGCCCTAGATACACACAGGAAAATACCCCTGCATTCCTTTGTTCAGGTCAGCACACTGGTGTCCCACTTTTCGGTCTTCAAACATTTAACTAGGCAATGCGTAACATGCGACAGAGCCTCCCTCTCTTTTAAGCTGTAGATTTCTACAGCTAACAACTGTAAGCTTTGCCGTAGTTAATGTTCTTCTTACTCTCGTTCTATCTCAGTTGGGTGTCGAGTAAGAAAATCTGCTCCTACATTTTGTTTTCATGGATATAGATTTATCCTTCGCTATCTCTCTTTTCCCAGTTCGGCTTTTCATCCAGGCCCTTACCGCTGGTGAAATGGGGTCGGTAGGTTTCCCTTGAAGTTTACCGCCCTCTTTTCGTTGATAGTTGGTTGCGGTTTTCCCTCGCAAATTCGTAGGTGTTTGATTTTGGCTACGTGATTTGTTCTTTTCTTCCAGTGCATGGGTTTCAGACTGCAATTCAACCTGTGTGGGATGTTTCCTTTCCCCTCCAGTGCAAATCTCGGGAGTACCCATGATGGCTGGTTTGCTTGTAGACTTTTGAAGACTCTTCCGCCGACTTTCTGAATCTACATGAGTGCACTCTGGACAGGAATTTACATACCAATTGATGTCTTCCGTAATACCTGGCCAGTAGTACTGGGTGGCTATTCTTTGTTTTGTGGCACCATTACCCAGGTGTTCACTCAAAGTTATGTGCCCCCAGCCTATAACCTTATTTCTATAGGTGGATGGTACAACAATTTGACCATGACTTTTCGTCCCTCTGCCAGCTTTCCTGTGCAAGAGTCCATGTTCCATATAGAAATTTCCTTTGATTGGATTGTTATGTGTTTTTGACATTTTGCCAAAACAAGGCTTCAATGTGCTGTCTGCTACTTGAGCCTTTTTCATCTCAATCAAATCAAATTTTAATTTGGTGTCCCTCTCTATGTTCCTGGAGTCAGACCTGGTCTGGATTTCTGCCATAACCATAGGTTTCACCGGGTTTCCCAAGAAAACATATCTACGCCCCAACATCAGGGGGTAAAAGGGATCATCTAACACTGCTGCATTTATCTCCCCTTCCACATAGCGACAACTGACATGAATCTTTGCTATGGGTAAAGTGAGGGGTAATGCTCCTTTTAGTGGCCCTTGAATATCTACTGTTTCTGTGGTGATTTGTTCAGGGCGCACCAGAGATGCACACACGACTGCGTCATAGGACAAACCTGTGTCATACATTCCTGTGACTTGTTTGCCATTCACAGTCACTATCTCCTGTGTAGGTGGGTGATGGAGGCTATTCTGAATCACCGTCAGTTCCTTCCTATCAGAAGTCCTCACCTGTAAGCATGCAGCATGATGAAGAGGTTTTTTTTCCTCCCACATTTATCAGTGTTGTGGTTGTTCATTTTGCAGAACTTACACCATTTTTCTTCCCTTCGTGAGGGTTTATTGTTATATCCTGGAGGGTTCTTGTCTTTGTAGTCATATCTTTGGTTGTTCTTGGTTGTATTGTCCTTTTGTTCAAACTCGTTTTGGTTTTGTGGTGACTTGAAACTATCTCCCTGCTTCCTCTTGTTTCCTTGAGTCAGGGGGTGAGCCAGTTTGTGACTTTCTGCATAGATGATTATTTCATCTAATCTCTCTCTCTTTTATGTTCTACTAGGAATGTCTTCGTCTCAGGAGACATGGACTCCAGGAGTTGTTCTATCAACATCATCTCCTTGATCCCTTCAAAATCCTGATTGAAGTTTCCTAACTGACACCACCTCAGCAAGTAACTTTCCAACCTTGCTGAGAACTGCTGATATGTTTCTCCTGTCTGGAGCATAGCAGTTCTAAATCGCCTTCTATAAGCTTCTGCGTTTTGTTCGTAACGCACCAACAATGCTTGTTTCAAGGCTTCATAGTTTTCCTGATCTTCTTTTTGCATCTTCAAGTAGACATTATAAGATACACCTCTCAATCCCTGTGACAACTTCAAATTCCACTTTTCTTTTTCTAGGCCATAAGTAGTGGCCAATCGTTCATATCTATCAAGGTAATCCTCTATTCCCTCTTCTTTCTCCACAAATGGGTCCAAGTGGAAGTTCATAGCTCCATTGGAGGTGCTTTGGCTGGCGCTGGTATCCGAATGAGATGACCTACTACCATTAGTAGTAGCCACTGCCTGTATTTCAAGCTCTTTTAATCTCAGTTCATGGTCTCTATCAGCTTGTAGCTTCCTTTCCTCAGCTGTTAATCTTCTTTCTTCAGCCTCCAATTTCTTGGCTTGAGCCTCAACTTCCAACAGCAGCCTCTTTTCTTCAGCTTCCATTCTTTTGGCTTCCTCTCAGCTTCTAGTCTTTTGGCTTCTCTCTCAGCTTCTGCTTGCAGCTTCCTTTCCTCTCTATCCATATGTTTGTCCACTTCAGTTGTGACATACTGGACGAGAGCATCACCTGTCAAGTCCAGCTCTTTTCCCCTTTGCATGATCGCAGTTCTGAACTTCACTAAGTCAGCCATTATATTAAGTTAAGTAGGGTATGAAAACTTACCTAAACTTACTTAAAATAATTATCAAATGGACAACACAATTAATCGTGCAACCTTGTGATAGTCAATATTTACTAAGTACTCTAAGGTACTGTTACTGAGAAAAAAATCTTGTTCTAGAATTTCCCAAAAAAAAAATTTTTTTTTTTTTTTTTTTTTTATTGGTGGCCCAAGATAGACTAAAGATAGATGTATTAGATAGAGGATGGCTCAGGATATACGAGAATATCCCGCGATCGAGCCCCCACTGTAGCGGAAGGTTTTATATGTGTGAGATGATAGTGCTAGAGTAGAAATAGTATTCTCTCCAGAATGTGTGAGGTCCCAGTGACAGAGAAGTACACTGGTATCACTCGATAGTCACGGCTGTGAAAGTATCTGGACTGAAAATATTCAGAGAACAGTCAGACCTTACTGCGCCACCTCCGCTATGTGACCACCTGTGATATAATAAAAATTCAACCAAACTCAGTATCAACTATATTGAATGAATAAAGCTGGTGAATACAATTTATATCCTCTTTATTTACATCTATCTAATTGTGGTGATTGTGTGTGACTGGTGATACAAAAGTTATATTTATACAAAACCAAATTGGCGAATTCAATTACAGTTTTTGCAAGTTAAAATAAAATGTCATTTCTTTAGACTCTTCCAATTAGTTGGGTAATAGACTTCTTCACTGTCTTATTCACTTTATAACTTTCACTAGTTTATCACGCAAATTGTCATCACAAAACTCTGCTTGACAATTATCACTTCTTGGTTGCACGATTGTCACAAATATCACTCATCTGTTAGGTTAATCAGTGTTCATATGAGATGTACAGCTTCAGTAGGTCTTGCTTCTACCAATCCAGACACTGCCGGGGCGATTCGCATTGATCATCGAGCAATTCTTGATCATTGACCTCTGACTTTTGGTTGACAAGTATGAACCTGCAGATAATTGTAGGATATGTGGCTATTTGTGGATAACAATTACCACATTCCTATTGTAGGTGAGATGAATTTGTTTTCAGATGTATGCGTGAAAATGCATGATTATGGATCAGTGACAAGACAGGTGTCTACTGTGGAACATTTTATAAAATCAAATAATACAAAATAATATGTACACACATATATGGTATGAGGTTATAGTATCCCCCTGCCTGACACGTTAGCTCTGTAAAGTGCAGTAACTTGATGACAGAATGAATAAGCCCTGATAATGATTGTGCTAGCCCTGATACGGACTCGGTCACGGTGGTTATATTTCGGGTTCCAATCTTCAACAATCCTATCAAGTAATCAATTAATATGCATGATACTTTCATAACATAAAGATTAAACAAATCCTGAAATAAAGTTGTAATTACTGTATTATTTTACATAGTAACTTTACATACCCTCGCAGGATCTAATTAAGATCAGTAAAGACTGGCTTTAGTGGAGTAACAGAACTGCCTGGCTGCAAATAACAAGATATTGGCCGTGACACGTTTCTCTCTCTCCAGCCGTTGTCCTTCTGTCTTGCCTCGCTGTACAAGTGAATTTGAAATCATTTACGTCCGCCCTTATATATGCAGCTACCGGACGTACAGGAAACAAGGCTCGCAACTCCAGCAAACTTCCCAAAAAAGTTGTAACTTCGGGGGGTTTGTGCTAGAGGTGTTTCAAACCTTGGTCTCGTGCATTTCACCTTTCCCAGTTCAAGCCTTTGGAGTTATATATTTCCGTTCTCCATGAGTTGACCTTTATATCCATATGTTGTTTTCCTATATCTGTCGTGTTAACGATTTTATATTGAATTATAAATAGGAAAAACACAGGATTTCTCAATGCACGGACACTATTCTTGCGAAATTCTTCACAACTACTTACTCCCTTCTGATTTCCTTGTACCTATACATAAATGAAGATATTCCCGTCAAAAGGAGACCATTCTCATCCTTGTCTGTCATTCCGTTCTCCTTCCCGATGTCTAATTCTAACCATGATTTCGGACGATTTATTCTTCCTTATACACTCGCCGAAGTCATTCTATCTGACCGTGGGAAACCCCTTCTCTGATTGGCTGCCCTAGATACACACAGGAAAATACCCCTGCATTCCTTTGTTCAGGTCAGCACACTGGTGTCCCACTTTTCGGTCTTCAAACATTTAACTAGGCAATGCGTAACATGCGACACCCTGTGAGGCACGAGTAACAAAGGCGTGGGAAGGCAGTGAATATAATCTGAACTTTTTCTCAAGCTATTTCACTTGAGAAATCGCTCGCCAAGAAACCAGACCTTGCTACAGCGTAGAATTAGAATTCAGAATTCCTTCTTAACATACCGGACACCTTTTATTGGAGTATTTATCAGGACTTACAATATAGCCCAGGAAATCTCTAGCATTTCAAATAAGGAAACCGGGACTGAGGAAACTGAAGGACCACATACGAAGTCAGAGAGGGAACTTATTAAATTAACGACACCACAGACGCGTGTAAGAGGCCGATTCAAGTCTCTTTGATTCATCTGAGCAAAAAGTCTGTGAGCCAAGATTGACGTAAGTTTTGATTTACATTTCATATTTTTATTAATAACATGTGAACTAACATATATATGTGTATATATTACCATGTGAAGTTTAATATGTGAAACTCGCTAGTGGATATCACAGTCGTTTGAAGCTGGCAACCCCAGCGTATAGAAGGATGATTCATGAACCACCACTGCACGGGCTGGTGATAGCTTTACTGCTAGTTTCGTAAAGAGAACTAAAAGCATAAAGTAGTTCCAGGTTCCCTATGGAGCAGGGAGGGAAAATGAAAGAAATGATGTACATTCTAAGTATAATACTTACATTTTCAAAGCAATGTAAATGTCCCAATAAACATAGTCACTTTAAAATTAATATACGTTTTCAAGCTTTAAACCAGTGTAAATGTCTATGTGAAAATATTCATTTTAATTTAATGGAAGTTTCAAACTTTTCAATCAGTGTAAACATAAATGAAAACATATTCAATTTATATTGTAAACACTTTTCAATCAGTGGAGATGTATATGTAAACAGACTCTTTCTGTATCATTAACCTTTTCATTTAAATGTAATGTAAAGCTAAAGCTATTCAATTTAAATGTAAAGGAAGTTTTATCCAGAAGGATTAAATTTAATTCTCATAGAGGGTAAATTCTGAGTTAATTGGGATGGTGGTATGGGAAGATAGGAGCCATTAACTATGGGTTGGAAAACGCCACACTCAGAAGAGCGTTTCCTTCTATTCTTTTACCATAGTACTTTCTCTGGAACAAGAAGGGAACAGTGGCCTAAGCTTTAAGACGAAGGACCCACTTGGTAGACTCTCTTTGACATTTCTGGGAAACGAGCTACACCCGATAACCTTGATCAGGGACGAGCGTGAGCAGTATGAGAAGAACCAACCCATATGAAGGAGCAGAACCGTCATTGGCAGCTAAGTTCAAATATATGCTGCACTTGAACTTCTTGTAACATTTCACAATCCGTAACGACTGTGAAAATAACTTTTCTTGATCCATAACTATTCAAATTATTTGTCAACTGTTAAAACTTAAGTGATTATTAAATTTTGTTATTTGTAATTATATAAATTTAACTTCGATTTAATCATTTTAAAGTTACTGCATGTTTGTCTCAGTCAATTTATAACACACACTCTAAACAGAGCTATACTAGAATAATAGAATTCCACTGAGTAAATCAGGGGTGGGGGCTTAAACGAGCTGAAATTAATAAGTGCTTTAATTCTTCATAAAAGCGTCGGCAAAAATACAGAGTTAACATACTCAGCCAAAGCAGTGTTGTTCTCGCTTATTCTGAATATCTCGTGAAGACTCCATGGAGATAGAAGCGTTTTGTTTCTTCTATTTACATATTTGCCAAGAGTAATCTTGTGCGAAGGTTGTGCGTGTGGTGTGTGGGGGGGGTGTGTGTGTGTGTGTGCGGGTGTGTGGGGTGTGGGTGTGGGGGTGTGTGGGGGTGTGGGGGTGGGTGTGGGGGGGTGTGTGTGTGTGTGTGTGTGTGTGTGTGTGTGTGTGTGTGTGTGGGTGTGTGGGGGTGGGTGGGGGGGTGTGTGTGTGTGTGTGTGTGTGTGTGTGTGTGTGTGTGTGGGTGTGTGTGCGTGTGTGTGTGTGTGTGTGTGTGTGTGTGTGTGTGTGTGTGTGTGTGTGTGTGTGTGTGTGTGTGTGTGTGTGTGTGTGTGTGTGTGTGTGTGTGTGTTTTTAAGTAAGTAAACAGTATCTAAAACTGATCTCAGTTTTATTCACGAATAGTACTTAACTTTCCAGAAGATTTTAATATTAACTTTCGCAGCTAGAATTGTAAGGAATGTGCGCAAATTAAACCACTCACCCCGGGCGCCGAATTCTCTAAGGCCGGCCCTTCATAACGACAATGTTACGGTGTGTTCACCGCACGTTTTAGAATAACCACCATGTTACTATAGTAGCTTGCAGCCTGGATTCCGCAATACGTTTTATTTACTTATTCACTACAATAATACTACAGAATGGTCTATTAACGGTGACGAGCAATTTATATGAAAGTTCATAATCATCATCAAGGGTTAACTTATTATAGGCACCAAGCTATTTATAATTAAAAAGAAGTATTACTTAAGAAATGCGTAAAATGCTTGAGTCGGCCCGCAGCCTATCGAAAAGGAATCGGGTTAAAATTCCCGAACATAGACACAGAGATAGGTCCATAGGGAACAATGCGGCAACGCAAAGGAGGTGTGGGATGTCGGTGGAAGTGTTCTGAAGAGTTCTTTTCTTTGTAAGGAGCCACATACTGGAATCGGCTTGTCTGGAGATAGGGAATGCGGCCCCATAAAGCACTACGTCTCTTGCGGTGTCCGGTACGTTCAAGTCGGCCCTTGAAAACCCCACGGAGACGGTGGGGATTTCGTGCCAGGCCGTACCCATATCCGCAGCAGGTCTCCAAGGTGCAAAGCCTCTAGTCGATAGAACAATGTAGGTCAGGGAAGTCGGCAAATTGGATCCGTAACTTCGGAAAAAGGATGGCTCCGACGGCTGGGTCAATCGGGTCAGGGTACAAAACGGGACTGGGATGTGCCCGCAACTTTCTCATGAACCGCCCCAGGTATGCAGCGTCGTCTCCCGGTGGCTTCCGCTTCGGCTGGCATTCAACAGCCAACTCAGAACTGATACAGATCTGGGGAATGCGACTGTAATAGTATACATGAGGTATACTATGTGTGTGTGTGTGTGTGTGTGTTCTGGTGCCAGACTGTATCGGTTGCGCCGTTCATCTGTACCCGCCAGCTTCGAGGGGCATACTGCATGGGCAACAGTTAGACCTCTTTATCCAATAACCTCGTGCCCACCGAGGCATCGAAGGGGGGAAATGCCTATAGTCAGTAATGACTCAAAGTGATACTACTACTACTACTACTACTACTACTACTACTACTACTACTACTACTACTACTACTACTACTACTACTACTACTACTACTACTACTACTACTACTACAGCTTCCTATGGAAACTGCCTGCTTATAAAGCATCTGCATTTATCTATTTAGCTGTCCATGGTATTTACAACTGTCTTCTGTAAAACCACATCTTTGCAGCCTCCAAGTGACTTCATGCTTTTTTGCTAATTATTCATGACTTGCTTCCACATGACAGGCTTCATGTAACACCAAAGACCTCCATTTCTTACTTCCACTGATAAAACCTTGTTGTGTAGAACGTTTTTTCATTTAATCACATACTTCTTTTACTTCGTCTAATCTACTCGTCCCCTCTGAGATGCATCTTGCATCTAATCATATTAACGCACTAATGTATTTGAATCTGTTGTCCAGTTTCAAAACGTATTTGCTGTAGTGGTGAATTCCTGGAGATGTTCCTATCTTTTCCTTTTTTGTTTTCCTTTTTTTCAGCCTCTGGGCTTTATTTTAACTTTGTGTCAAGACAGTAACAATCATTTTCTGAAACTCGTGTTCACTTTCCTCTATAATTTACACTCTTCAACGGGTACTTGGCACTTTTATTTTTTTAGTTTAGAGACGTATCGCATTTTCAGTTTTGACTTCGTAACCAAGTTGTATATTAACTAACAATAAATTATAAGAAAAATATTTATGGTTTTAGTTTTTTTTTTTTTTTACTTTAAAATTCATGTGACAAAATAATATTACACGTGTTCTGAATGCGACTTGAGATTCTTTAGCTCAATTGATGCCAACAAAACATAGGGGGAAAATGTAGCCTGACTAACTACAACGCGTGCAGTGACGTGAGTTCAAGTTATTATGGGGATTCAGAGGATCTGGATGCTTCTGGTGAGTCAAATTGTGAAACAGTGACTCACAACATTTCAGATAACCGGCCTTGTATGGAACAGTTACCACCCTTGCATGTACACAAGTGATGTTACTTATTTATTTAAAAAAACAAAAAACACGAAATGAGAATTGGGGGTTGCCAAACAGTGGCCACTGTAGCTACTTGTGAACAGCATAGCTGTGGTCTACTTAGGGTTTTAGAATTATAAACATAAAATTCAGCGTTCAAACAGTTCAAATACATATTACGCCTGACACTTGTAAAATAATAACAAGAAGATGCTTAACAGGTGAGTCAGAAAATTGTTATTATCGTATTTGCCTGTTATACTGCTTGTTTGAGATGTTTACTTAGTACTATGGGAAATGGTTATGGGTGACAATATTCCTCTAAGCACTAAACTATGATTGTAATGTGGTAGTTTATCATCATTGCTCTTCAACTGCCTGTGACGTAAATATCTTCACTCTACGCTACTCTTAGTCTAGTTCCTGACCATGAGACCCGTAGGAATTTTGAGGTGGACGAGTTTTCTCTTCAGGTCCTGTTAGGGCATGCCTAAAGGAAGGGTAAAATCGTGGGTAGACATCTGGCAACCCGGGCATAAGTTTTATAGGACGCCATTTTGTTTTTGGCAGTGGCTAGTATTGAATTTCGTAATTTTCTTCCTTGTCAGGGTACCTATACCAAATCTTACATGTGGTTTTGATTCCTTATAGATAAGACTATTTTTACTCCTCTGGGACCTTGACTGTGAATATTCAAGGAAAAAACAAAAAAAAAAAATGCATAAAAATTAGAATAGATGACAATGTATTTGAAGTATGAACATTAAATTCCGATGCATTAAAAAAGAGAATCACAAACTATACACAGAGTTAAATGATCTTTTTCAGTACTTTATACATGTTCCTGAGTGTCACAAGACATTTTGCATTTGCAAAAGGACGTACTAGAAACAATGTTTTTGCGGCACCGGCATCGTTTTTTTATGACAGCTCTTACAAGTACAGGTAAGAATCACATCTTTAGGTAGCTCACTAATGCAAGGATCTGGCGTGAGTGATGAGTCATTGTCGTAATTTTATTTGAGATAGGTCTTAGAAATAGTGGTCCCGTCCGAGTGGGAAATGATAGTGAAGGCTCTGTGATAGTAAGGATTAAGAAATGGATAGTTGATTCCCAAGGGTGCTGAAAGAGAGTAAGGACAGTCTCTGAAATCGGGTAATTTCTCCGATCTGCCTATCTTACGACAATTTTATTTATCTGTAGACTCCTAAACCTCTCCTGGCTAAACAATTTTTGCCATTTACTCAACACTCATGTACAAGCACCAATTTGGTGCTACAAACACACGGACGTGAATACAAACTACATATAACAGATATGGGGTAATGGGTCGGCCAACACAGTAATATCAGTTTTATGACGTTTATTATCATTTAAACCAAAATCACTACATTTAGCATGGTACAGTCAAAAGATCATAGTTACAGAAAAATACAATTTAACAAGGTGGGGATGGGTCTTTGAATAGTAGTATCCCAATATGCCCTTCCCGCTTGTATAGACAAAAAAAACCCAGTCCACAGACAAGTGGTTATCAGAAAGAGACAATTTAACCAAAGGATAGATTAATTTATTCTGATAGGGGTTATTACACTATTTAGTATGGTGTATAGGAACAGAGTCCTAGAATTCTCCAAGTTATCCCTTGACTAAGCAGATTAAGGAAGGGGGAGATAAGAAAATGTAAACAATCCCCCTTAGAGAGGAAAAATACAATGAATGAAGTGAAAGAATATTTACCAAGTAAAGAAAATTATAAGTTTAGCTAATATATCTCATTCATTCATGCACGCTAGCGATGGCCATCACACCCATTCACACTTACCGATCGTTGAATCTGGCAATCCATAGAATCACACAAACAGCTATAAAATACTCAACAAATGTATGAGTCTTTTCCTTCGTTTTCCAGCCCCAGACTATCGGGTTTTTGCGTTCAGCAAATTTTCCCGTAATCGCTGGAAGGTGAAGCATTAGTGTTCTTGTTTGATTTTTTATCTAAAGTTTCTATGGGATGGCACTGTCACAGGTATAGTTATGAGAAGGTAGTGGTCTCCTGGATTTCACCGCTGGTGGTGGGAAACTTCTATAGTGTGATGACAAAGACTGACCAGTGAGTTATGTTTTCTTCGGGGTTTAAATCCAGTGGAATAACAGGACTGTCAGTATACAAGAATATATTCTTTTCCACAGTAGAGCAGTAAAAATTATATATATATATATATATATATATATATATATATATATATATATATATATATATATATATATATATATATATATATATATATATATATATATATATATATATATATATATATATATATATATATATATATATATATATATATATATATATATATATATATATATCGCTTCATGCAATTGTTCTTCTCCAGTTATTTTACATAATTTATTGCTTTATGAGTTTTAAATGTTCTTGGTTTGCTTTATCTCATGTAAATTTAGAGAGCGAGACCGCACAGGGCCGCCACAAGAAGATTATATTTAAAAGGTTCATAACAATTCTGGGTGGTAGAAGAACCGAGTCTGGAGGACTCTATAATTGCTGGGACGCATAGGTATATGATCATCCTATGTGAAAAAATAGAAAACATGAAATCATGCACCCAATACAAATCATATTCTGACGCGCGCTAAGTTTACAGTTAAGATTATTTTTAAACAATAGCGTATTCAGTTTTATATATATATATATATAAGAAAAACTCTCCGCGAGTCTAATGTTAAAAACACACGTAGATACAGAACTAAACTGTATTAATTTGTTATAAATCCCTTCTTCCTCTTCTTCCGTCCTTAGCCACCGACCGTCAAAGCAGTCAGTGGCCATTACGCCTAGTGGCGTCTTAGGGCAACAGCAGATAGGTTTTCTTTGCCATTGTTTCCCATCACGCCTATTGGCGTCTTTAGGGCAACGGCAAATCAATCCATTTGCTGTTGTTTCCGTAATCGAAGTGACTGGCAAACGGGTGATCAGCCCGTTGGTATAAATCCCTTAGCGGCTTCTAAATAAATTTAAGCATCTATTATATTGGGAAATAACGTATAGATATATCATTTAATTTACAACTGGAAACTTTTGAGATGGGTTTATTTAATAGGTTTAAATTAACACAAAATCCAGGGAAATAAAGTGAAAGAACTAGACCACTGATCACTTGAAACTAATATATTACCGCTTTCCCAAACAGAATGAATTAAAGTCTCCATATAGAAGATATCCGCGAGAAATCTTGTTCTATAAGCTAGTACTTTATTCAGACTCTCTGGCGCAAATGATAAACGCATTCTTCAGTGGTCTCAATATATAATTAAAGAATTGAAGGATCAGGGGGACACGCGAACTTTCACAACTTTTTTATATCAGGGGAATTCTGCGTTACTTTGTCGCTGCAAAGCTTCCAGACTTCCCCCCGTCTCTGTTCGACCGCCAGCGCTTTCCGCGCTCTTCTCTGTTTCGCACTGAGGTGTTAAACGAAGACGTGAAACTGCTTCGTCCGTTCTGGGGACCACCACTGCCTTTGAGGATACCGCTCTCCCGATAAGCTTTGGCAACTCCTACTAGGCGGGGTGACAGAAAGGTGTATAGAAATGCCTGATTATAATCGCTCTAGAGATAGGCAGTAGGCGTGGTTTAACCTCCCCTAAGGCAAACCGAACCTCCTGGATCTTCGCCTGATAACTGTTTATCATATTAATTATCCAACGTTGGTAAAAATCCACGTGGGAATGACGCATATTAATGAGCCCGCGTGGAATCCACGTTGACTATTCTGTTTCACAAAAATCCAGGGGCTGCGATGCTATTTAAGGCTACTATCCTTTATCATCCTGTCGTAGATTTTCGATAGGAGAATTAAGACTAGGTTTGGTCCCTTCTGAATAGGTTTGAATAGGTGATAGACTCAGTGAGAGTTAGTGAAAGGTAATAGAATTTCCACACACGTGAGATGATAGATTTTGATATAGTGGCTGTCTCTGAAAGCGAAAAGAATTCTTCTCTCTCTCACCTATCTTCTACAACAGTTGTTACAGCGTCAGACAGACTACACCAATATACATATTACGTATATTTCTATCACTCACAGGCACGCACATACACGTGACGACAGGTAAACACACAGACGTGGGAAAACTATAACAATGATATATATATTATCTAGAACGAGCTGACCAAACACGATTATTAAGTTCAAGAGCGATTTTAATATCAGGAAAAAATCGGCTCACAACATCAAAGAAAGTACATATTAACGCCGTCTGCTAAAGGTTACCAGACGTGCAATTGTAAAGGTTAAGACATTTAATATATTGCGATAGATGTTTCAATTACTGAACGCTTCATACACGATCGATTATGACGTGTATAGCGTTGTTTAGGACACAGTCGGTAACTAAGAAACCATACCCTTTTTACATTGACCGTCAAGCTGTTAAGACGCGTCTGACTTTCCTTCCAATGTTGGGCATGGTATTGCCATACAGATATATTTTATGCAAGTACGGACATGGGTCAGTCCATTGCTATTACGAAGATTTGAAATGATTAAAGGTCAGTACGAAAGTGAAAATTAAGGAAGGATGATTTACAGTCCATAGTATTTGATTTTGCCAGACTCATAGACTCACTGTCGGCCGTTGGAAAACCCCAACCGCGCGTGCATACAGCTATGACAATCTGCATACAGTAATTTGATTATTGGACAAGGACTGATAGGATATCTACATATATATGCCATATATTTTCAAGTTATAATATGTACTTTTGTGATCAACATGCATGAATCGTCTTGACGTGTAAACTGTATTAAATATTTGTGGACTCAATGAACCGACTTATCAAGTCAATGGAATTACAAGTTCAATATAATTGCAACTTTCAAATGTTTGCTCACACGTTTTCTACCCCACCCCGCATTCGCGTAAAGCAACACCAATTGACACGATGAAAATATTGAATGAAACCATATAAGAACTCAACTAACATGGCCAGAATTTATAACCACTTTATTGACATTATATGGAACATTGTTGTCAAATTGAATGTTCCAGAACAACAGAGAAGATCGCCTTCAACAGATGGTGTCCATTGATTGGGGATCGAAAAAAAAAATTCGGAAATTAACAATTGTTTACATTTGAAGGACGATCACATGATGTGCTGAATTATGACCTATGACGCAGTACTCAGTATAATCCCTAACAACGTGACGTCACCAAAGTTCGTGTACATGCCATAAGTTGACAGCAGCAAGCCTAGTTTCTACGGAGAAAAAAATAACAAAGTCAACGAATAAACCCTGTATATGCATCAAGAGCAAACAGTCAGACACACTTCTACACCGTTGGTGCATACCGTCATCGACAGGAGTCCGAACTGAGCACAAAAGATAAGTCATTTAGGTGTGACCTTTGTCGGTCGATAAATAACAGTGCTGAGTCCATTTTGCTTTGATCAGGCATGTCTATGTATTTTCATGTATATATATGTTAAATTTGTTTTCCATCGTATGTATTTGTTGTTAATTCGTGGGAGGTAGGGAGGATGAACTGAAATTAAATTCTGCGGCTCTCACGATGCCTGAATTAATTTCGGTCGTTTCTTAGGGCAGTTAAACGATTGCACCTTTGGAAACCCCATTGAGGTTTGACATTGGACTTGTTGTCCAAATCTGCTATCGTTTGGCGATTTGCGTTAGCTGTACTGTCCCGTAGATAATTGGTGTATTTTATTCGTATTCAGTTAATAATTTTATTCAGTTCTGTACCATGTTCGTTACTATTTCGTCCATTCTCCTCTGACTATCATTTATTTTATGATTGTTAATTTTCGTCCGTTATGAGTCCTGTGACGTCATCATTTTTCGCAGTCATTTTTTTTTTGTGTGTACCTTGAATATTCAGTTGACCTCCGGTCAGACCTTGCCCTTCATTTGGTCTGTGACATTTCCGCTTATTTTATTTAGTTCATAAATTCATTTTTAATTGTGAAAATGTCTTGTTTGCGTCTTAACATTGTTTGTACCCTTTAGTTGCATCATTGCTTGTCTGTCCTCATAATATATATTAATATTACATTAATAATATGATAATTATATGCAATAATACACTTGTAATTTAATTTAATTAATTTTTTCTGAAATTTAAGGTTAATATGGGACATTGCATAATTATGCAGTGATAGTCCAAGAAAGTAGCACTACAATTTATCATAGATGCCTAGGGCATAATAATATAATATATATATTGACAAAATAAATAATCTTATAGCTACCTTTGAGGTAATAGACCCATTGTATATTATTTAATATACTTTTCTGGTACTAAGAGAGTGACTTAGTACATTGAACAATATAATTACTAGGAATTATACCCAACATTATTGGATATTGAGATTAATTGTGTGATATAATTACATTATATTTAACAGATATCATAACTATTTATGATATAGTATTATTTAGATACAATATTGTTACAAAATATTGTCTATTAGTTGAACTTAGACATTAAGTTCAGTACTATTGTGATTACTTATATTGAATATTTCTAAGTTGAGTAAGTATAATAATTACTCTGAAGCTACTATTGACTAATTTAATCAGTAATTATCAATAATTACTTACAGATAAAAGTCAAAATGCTTACTATAGACCATTTCGTTAAGATTGGTCGTGAATATGGTTATAAATCTCAAGAACTTCGTCAGTTTGCTGAATCAGAACTGGAAAAATATGAAAGAAAAGAACAAGGACAAAGGAGTGCAATAAAGAAAGAGGAAGAAGAAAAAAAGGCAACATTAAAGAAAGAGGAAGCAGAACTTGAGATGAAGCAAATTGCCAAGGAAAATAGATTGAGAGAGATTGCTCAACGTGAAAGAGAAGAGCAAAGAACAATCGCCAAACAGGAAGAAGAGAATAAATTGAAACGAGAGGAAATTATTTTACAACAAGAAATGGAATTGGCGCGTATTAAATTGGAGACAGCAAGATTACAAGCACAAAGTGCTGATGCAAACCAGAATAATAACGCACAAAATGGATCATCATCCAGCCAACCTAAACACTTCTACAACTTTAAATTACCCATTTTCAACTTGAACGTCGACGACCTTTCATCGTTCCTGGCACGTTTTGAACAGACTTGCAAATCTAACCATTTGCCTGAAGAGTCATGGGTACTCAAATTAAATGAATTCTTGGTTGGAGAACCACTGACAGCTTCTCAAAATGCTGACCCATCAATAGCTAATAACTACGGTGCTATTAAGTCCTTGCTTTTACGAAGGTTTCACCTGGACGAGGAACACTGTAGGTTAAAATTTAAGGGAATTTTACCTGAATCTCCAAAGGATTTTGCAGGATTCATTGCGAACATACGCAATACATTTAATAGATGGGTTGAACTGGCAGAAGTCAACAAATCATACGACAAATTAGTTGATTTACTACTGCGGGATAAGGTATTATCTTCAGTTAGCCAGCCATTTTTTGCATATTTGCAGGAGCGTAAACCAGGTACTATGGATGAGTTAGAAAAAATTTCTTTAAACTACTGTTCGGCACATCCGAATGCAACCATTTCTAACTCATCATTAAGAGAACCTCTACCTGTGGCGTCTAATATGGCCTACAATCACAATAACAAACAAAGACATCACAGTGTAGACAGAAGCAGGTTCCAAAGAAATCACAATGTTAACTTTCAGAAGGGACATAATAATGATTTCAACAATAAAAATGAGTTCAACAGAGGTAGATCACGAGATAGAAATTATTCACCTCAAACAAACTACCACAATAGTCAACATAACACTCATTATAATCGATCACATACTCCCAATAATAATAACAACTGGAATGGTAATAATCATGGCTCGAGACATCGAGATAATAGTTACTATAGAGGGCGACGAGATAATTTTAACAATTATACTCGGAATCGATCTCATTCTCGGGGATCATCTCATTACAACCATAATACAGGGGCGGCAGTTACAAATAATACTACCCCTATAGCTCAGGTCCCACTTGACAATAATACAACACAGTCTTCTGCTGCATGTTTTGCTATTAATTATAATGTGGCAAATAGTTGCCAGCAATGCAATCTTATTTTTCAGAAGGCGAAAGAAACAGTGCTTAACTGCGGACATATTATACCACAGGTAGGTCTTGCAGTCAACGATGGAACAGGCCTATTAATTTTTAACAGAGGATTAGTTAATGGATCCGTCGTCTCAGTGTTGAGGGATTCGGGATCCACAACGATTGGTGTACGACAGTCGCTGGTACATCCCAGCTGTGCAACAGGGGAATATGTCCGTTGCATGACTTTTGGTGGAACAATAGAGTTTTACCCCACAGCTATTATTCATGTTAACACTCCTTTCTTCACAGGGAACGTAAAAGTATGTATGCTAAAAAAGCCTATAGCTGATTTGATGGTTGGTCGTATACACGGCAGTAAAGATTGTACTCCAGATGAGATTATAGAATGGGAGAAACATAACCTATGCACTGGAAACGCCGTGACGACTAGAGCGCAGACTCAACTCATGGAGAAAGTTGATGATAATAAAATGGATGCAGACAACCAAGAGGAATTTGTAGTCAATTCACCTATTGACAGGGAAACATTTGCAACCAAACAAAAAGAGGATAAATCTTTTAAAAAATTTTTTAAGTTGGTTGATAAAGTTGACAATCTATCCTCAGGTAATAATAACAAACATTGTTTTGTTATTAAAAATGACATATTGATTAGATGTTTTAATGACAAATCACAAATGAAACAACAAGTTATGGTCCCATATACTTTTAGACGGTACATTCTTCAACATGCACATGACTCACATTGTGCTGGACATATGGGATATACTCGAACACGATCTCGAGTACTGTCTTCATTCTTTTGGCCAGGGGTGTCAAGAGATATTTCGCAGTATGTACGTTCCTGTACTACATGCCAAGAAGTGAAAGCACGTGGAGCTTTTCACACGGCGCCTATTCAGGCTTGCGATATCTCAGTGAGACCTTTTGACAAAATGGCAATAGACATTATTGGTCCATTGCTACCATCGGCCAGAGGACATAGATTCGTCCTTACGTGCATTGATTTGTGCACACGATGGCCAGAAGCTATCCCATTAAAGACCACCACTACCACAGATGTAGCTGATGCACTACATCTCATCTTTTCTAGAATAGGGTTTCCTAGAAAACTTTTATCAGACCATGGGTCACAGTTTATATCTGACACCATGAAGGAAGTCATGAAAACTTGGGACATTGATAGGAATTTAAGTAGTATTTATCATCCGATGAGTAATGGTGCGGTTGAAAGACTTAACCGTACACTTAAACAACTACTACATAAGGTTACTGCTAAGCACCCTCATGACTGGGACAGAGCACTCCCAGCTGTTCTATTTGCTTATCGGGAGGTACCGCATGAACAAACTGGCTTCTCTCCCTTTGAATTAGTTTTTGGTGCTCCCCCAAGAGGTCCTATGGGACTAATAAAAGACTTATTAATTGACGAGGAGATGACTCAGGACACTCAGTCATCTTACGAGTACGTGATTAATCTTCGGAAGAACATTATTGAGTCTTGCCAGTTGGCAACAGCTTCTTCTGAGGCTGCAAAAGCTAAGGCTCGATCTCTACAAAATAGGTCTCGACGATTACGCCAATTATTCCCAGGCGACGAGGCTTATGTATTACTTCCTCACAATAACAATAAATTATTGATATCTTGGAATGGTCCTTACAAAGTCATTGATAAAATTTCCGACGTTGATTACGTCTTAGATATCAAGGGACACAAAAAGATATTTCATATTAACATGCTCAAGCAATTTCATACACGTCCTGAACACTTACAGTCAATTTTTCATGAACTAGATGACAACACAGTATCCACTTGTCATTATTCTAACTTATCTGTCATCCAGGAAGAAGAATCTTCTTTTCCTGAGGTACAGTTACCGTTACCTGTACCAGTAGTTCAACCTACTGAATCTTGGCGGGATGTAACCATCTCTTCAACGGTTACACCGCAACAGCGTCTACAGATTGCTAATCTATTACAATCTTATCCAGATGTGTTGACCGACGTCCCGGGTCGCACATCGGCTATCAGTCATGACATTACTCTCAATGATGATACACCTATTCGTGTACATCCCTATTCTGTTCCTTTACATTTCCTTGCTAAAACTACTAAGGAACTTGAACAGATGTTGTCTCTGGGAATCATTGAGACTAGTAATTCGCCATTCTCTTCTCCATTAGTGATTGTCCGGAAGAAGGACAATAACATTAGACTATGTGTTGATTATAGAAAATTAAATGCTAAGACTATAGTTGACAGCGAACCACATCCACTTATCGACGACTTACTGCCACGTCTATCCAACGCAACTATATTTAGTAAGATAGACTTAACTAAAGGTTATTGGCAGATACCACTGACCGAAAAGGCTAAGTACTACACCGCATTTTCCACTCCACAAGGTCTATACCAGTGGAATGTGATGCCTTTTGAGGAACATGTTTCGGGACTTAGATATGTTTTTGACACTCTAAGGAATTATCATCTAACTGCAAAACCTACAAAGGTGCAAATCGCGTGTAATGAGATAACCTTTTTGGGACA